>LPNX011098961.1:330998-435219 GCA_001517045.1 Pseudotsuga menziesii
TAGAATGGCCTTGCTGTCAAATCTCCACCAAGGAAAGCAGGCTTCTCTGCAACTCTGGAAGATAGAGAACGTTCTTCAACAAGAAATCAGGGAATCCAGGAATCTTCAGTCGAATGGTGCCCATTTCCTTTGGTTTAATACTTGACTTATCTGCAAAGTAAACTATGCCATCTATTGTTTCATTTAGTTCTTCAAAACAGTCTTTTCTAAATGTCATGTGTGATGTTGCACCAGTATCAAGCAGCCAACAATATTTATAAGATGAAAGAGAAGTCATTTCATTAAATCCAAGATTACAATGTGCAACAATACAAGAATCAGAAGATTTACTAGCATCTAGGTCATCTTTCTTCTGGTTGTGCTTGTCTTTGATGGAATCCCATGAAGCCCAACACTGATCTGATGTGTGCCCAGTATTTCCGCAACGCTTGCACTGCAACTTTGATCTTTTGCTTCTTCCCCCTCTGCCTCTGAAATTTCTTCTTCCTTGTCCTCTCTCTTTGCTGCCATCTCCCTTGGAAGGGTCTTTGGATTGGTCTTTTCCAGCTAGGGCAGCACCAATACTAGATGCCAAAGAGAGCATCTTTACAACTGTTAGTGTAATTTACAATAATAAACTTGATATGACAAAGAGAAAAACAATAACCTTGCAGGTCTACAGTCTCTGCCAAGGTGATTTACAGAGGTGATGGTGAGGGAGAGGCACAGCTCTCAAAGAAACACAGGATTAGAATTCTTTCAACACATCTCCATGTAATTTACTTTAGAGTGTTGTTTACATGGACAATTCTAATCTTCATATGAAAAATTACAATGATACCTCAATCATAACTGTAACTTTCCATTGTGATTGTCTAAATGACGTGGATCTGGTTCTGCAACTTTTCTTCTTTTGGAGCAGCTATAGCAACAGCTGCAAGCTTTCTTAGACCACTCGTGAATCTTTTTTGGGAATTCAATACGGTCAACCAGCTGCAACTTGTCTTCACAATATAATTTCTTTTGTGCACCAACAATCTTTGCAATGATTTCTTGTAAGCAAAACCCTATTTAAATCCATTAAAATGCACAGACAGAATGCCAATAATCGCTGTAGGGTTTTTGGTTTTGCATTCTATTGCAACAAATAGGCTTACAATGTTGTGAACAAATTTTCTACAACCTCCAAGATTTTGAAAAGCTTATAACAATCTCCTTAAAAATATAGTAATCACTCAATGTGAATAAACAAATACTTGCAGAATTTACCAACGCACAGAAATTAGGGCATAAATGAGGTTTTATGCACTTCCAAGCAATAGACTCGGCAGACGCACCAGATGCACCAGAATTTGTAGCTCATATATGGTGGAGTTACAAGCAGAGAAATAGGCTGTTTTCACAATGGAGAATACAATTTTTCAAGAGATATCAACGCAGCATACATTATTTCTCAGTCACTCTCCATGCAGTTGATAAGGAAGACTATAATCAACATGCAGTCTTCAATGGTGATGCTCACACAGCATGTATGCAGTCTGCAGGCAGCTAGCTCAACGCATATACTCAGCTCCAGTATTGCATTGCAGTATCATCTCCAGCGCATCCTTCAACGTGACTTCAGCACAGCTTCATGCAAATCAAAACGCAGCATTAAAATGATATACCAGCACAATATCTCCACGCAGCTCTTCAATCTCCACGCTGGTCTTCACACTGGTAGCAATCTCAACGGTGCACAGTGTTAATGCAAGAAATAATCACCACTGATAGGTATTATACCACGCAGCATCATTTCACAACTTCCATCTTCATGATACTCCACAGGAGCAGGTCGCAGCACTTCATTATTTCTACAGCGCATACATTCAAAACTCTCCAACGCATACATTAATAACTCCAGCACATACATTAATAAGTCTCCAACGCATACATTATTTCTTTCTCCAGCAGACAAATCCAGCAATGAGAGATTTTATTTCTAGCCAATAGAAACAAAAATAGAACGTCTAAAGAGTCAGAAATCGGAGCAGGCTCACAACAACAAGAGCCACAAACCACGAAATCTCAGTGAAGATGTGAGACGCAGCAGCGGGAATAGCACTCAAGACGCTGGGATTGAACAGAGAAATGGAGGAGACCAAAGCTTCAATTAGCAGTTTTAGGAGGGAGAACGACATGTCTGTATTCATATGTATCATCAGTGTATTTCTCGGAGTGCTGAATTTGAGGCATCTTGATGGAACGATGTAAAGGCCTGAAGATCTGACAGGCAGTAGAATTCCGTTCTCAGAACTTGAAATGCCCTTACAATGACAGTACAAATATCTGAGAAAACCCTTTGAATGGACGAGAGCTTGAATAAACTCAGCAGGTCGCAGGGAAAGATGAATACACTGGGAGATCGCAGTCACTCACAAAATTGGTGCCTCAGAAAATTGTTAGAAAAGGTAAACGGTGCACAGGCACAGACAACAAAGGCCAGACATTCTTGCTGAGACTCAGCACTCGAGACTGTGGCCGAGATAACCAGAATTCCTTCAACGCAACAGTAGGCTAGGTTAAATGTAGGGTTTCACTAGTAAGATGGAGGACGCATTCATATTCAGCAAGTCATTCTATACCAATAATGCATGCATTCATGCAGAGACTGTAGACTGGAGGAGATGGAGCATTAGGGTTAGGTATCATTATACATCAAACGTATGAGCAGAAAATAAACGCACATAATGAATGTGCGCAGGAGCAGACTGGTGATGGGCAGGCTGGCAGCAGGTAGACAGAATGGAGGGCATGCAGGCAGGAGTTATGAACTTGGCTCTGATACCACTTGTTGGTAATAACTCCTGATTCAATCTATTCTATTGACATATAAAATATTTATACATTTCATGAGGCGGTTGAGTACCAGCCTTTTCACCTTCCTATGCAACTATTCATATTCCTACAATTTATTTATTTACAATATATAATACCCGGCGGATTATATTCTAACAAACAGAAACCCAAACACTCAGAACTGAAAACAACTCAACTAAAATTGTTGCAAATAACCTTTAAAAAACAAGTCTTGAAAGACCTACCTGGAACCACTTCTAGAGGGTCACTGACATAGCGGTTTTGCTTGAGCACCACTTCTTGATTGCTAATCACAGGTGGTGGCACCACTCCCTACTAACTGAGTTCAGGCGGTGCCACCGGTTATTTGCCACTATGCATACGCAGTTCCCTGTAGATGTCCAAAACAAATAGATGGAGAAAAAGAAAAGTCAAATCATTATGCAACTGGAATTTAAATCATGAATTGATAGCATTTAAGAGCATAGAAAGTCATAAAATTTAGATCTAAACAGATCTGAAGATACCAAACCAATAACCACTAGATAATCTAGTGGATTCGATTGAAATGATGAAGAACAGGAGCTTGGAGTTCGGACAAGTGTTTTGAAAAGACTGAGGAATATCAGATCCACTGAATCTTTCCCCCAATGGAGTCGCCATATTTGTAGCTAGGAATTTCACACCTCCTACGGACAGAAGTTGTTCCTCTAGTCTGAATGTTTCAAATCTAGAACAAATGGTACACGACAAGATTGGAAGACATTCTCTAGAATGGGTAGACATATGGAATCAAGCCTATTTGATGTACTAATGATCGTTGTTTCATGTAAAGATGATCCTTCATGGATGTGCATGCATAATGACAAGATAAACAACAAACAAGATCAAATAGAACCATAATATAATCCACTATTCTATATTTATGACTAAGGAATTCAATAATAAAACATACGATAATGGCACAATATATTTCATGGGAAAGGAACCAATTTTAAATTAGATAATAGAGAATAAGTGTACAACCTATTCCTTAGTGTCAATGTGCTCCTTCACAAAGACAACATCTCATCCCCTATAGCTCCAACGTAGTCCCTCAAGCTCACTTAACTAATTAAGGCCAGAACGTCAAAGCAACATCATAACTTTACTCTCTCCTCAACCATGGAGAATGAGCAGCTTTTATAGGCTTAAAATGGATATAGATGGTTGAGAAATTGGTGGTTGAGGTGGCTAGGAGACCCTACAAGGATGAATCTCAAGCCTAACTGTCCCTAGTGATCAGGGATAAGGGTGCCATGAAGCCTTCTTTCGAGAAGCTTCGTGAGAACCTCTCTTTTTCACTTTTTACCAAGGGCACTGCTTCTTCCTCACTGAGACAAAGAGATGATTGGGGAGAACTGCACCTTTATCAAAGGGTAAAGGTGGTGCCCTTGATTACTGTCAATGCATTATAGGTGGTGTTAAAGAAGGTACCTATTTTTGACAAAAGGGTAGAAGCGGTGCTAGATTTTCATATATAAATTTGATGTCTGGACCAATATTCATGCTTCACAATTTGGGATTGAGGGCAACACTGAAGTTTGGGTTCTCTACACATGATGGTGACAATATTTAGGTATAACATAGCTCTATATATGAATCTTCTCATTCTGATGATGACTTAGATAACTGGAAGAACTGCTTGCATGAGTTGTCACTAAGAAAGTGTGGCTTGATTACACAGTCACTATGTCGCGTCGCGACTAAGACCATTGAATTACCAATTTATGAAGGACTGTCTAAGTTATGTGGGTTTCTTCTTGAATTCAAATATAAGGTGTTAGAACCACAATGGTTGCTGGCGTTGGAGGAAACACTGCTCATGGGAAACCCATAAGAAGTTGATCACTGGATGCTTGTGGGAAACCCATAAGAAGTCGATCACTGGATGGTCGCAGTGTCAAAGATTGATGATAGCTCACTTTGGAGATGCATAAGTGTACAAAACTAGAAGGTATGATGAGAAAAATATCCCTGGTGATCATCTGATTGACTGTCAGATTTTGTGGGCATCACGACCAAAGGATGAGTGGGTCCATGCCTTTGTCCACATGTTGGATGAAATGTCATAGTCTTGGTATGTATCAGCTGAGTTACACAGGGAGATCACTACCTGGGAGGAATTAAGGATTTGCTTCACTAACACCTTATGTTTCATGGATTCCAATATAGATGTTAATAATGTGTAGCATCTCACCCATGATGTTATTCTAAAGGTAGTGTCGGTCACATATCCAGTGGATCCACATGCACATTGTCATATGCAGTCGATGATGGAATGTTATAATGTGACTGGACGACCTGAGGATGATGACAATCTACGAAATATCAATATTCAGAAATAGAATGGAGCTAGGATGTCGCAGCATCAAATGTACCGACAGTTCCAATGAATCATCCATTAAAGATTAGGAATTTCAACATTGGGACAGAGGAGAACCCAAAGTTTGCAAATGTTGGGGACTACAGGGATGAAGAAATGAAAGAAAATATCATAGACTTGATGCATGAATTCCAATATTTTTTCCCTTCGAAGTTTTCTGAGATGAAGGGGTTACTGGGATATTTAGGAGAGATGAAGATTCCATTGAAGCTAGATTCGAAACCAGTAAGACAGAACCCGTATCGCTTGAATCTGTGATACAAGGAGATGGTCAAAGCTGAGCTTGACATAATGTTGGATGCTGGAATATTTGAGCGAGTTGAGGGATCATAATGGATCAATCCTATGGTGGTCCAAAATAAGAAGATGGGTGAGGTTTGGATTTGCGTGGACCTCATAAAATTGAATGATGCGTGTATGCATGATCCATTTTTTACACCATTCACTGATGAAGTTCTAGAAGGAGTAGGAGGTTAGGAGATGTATTATTTCACAGATGGGTTTTCTGGCTATCACTAGATCGGGATTACAAAATATGATCACCACAAACAACATTTTTTATTGAATGGGATTGTTTTATGTACACTGTGATTCCATTTGGGATGAAGAATGCACCTGCAATATTTTTCTGTGTTGTTGTCGCCCCATTCAAGGATTTTATTCAGAATTTCTTGCAAGTTTATATGGATGACTGCACAATTTATGGATTGATCATGGATCATATAGAAAACTTGCAACTGATGCTGGAATGATGTCAACGGCATCAGATCGTGCTGTACTCAAATAAGTGTATTTTTTGTGCACCTTTTGGGATGTTGTTGGGTCACATTGTTTGCAGTCAAGGATTGTTGGTTGACCCTGTGAATATTGCATTGATTTAGAGCTTTTCGCTACCAATGAATGTGAATATGCTTAGAGCGACGTTGGGGCACATAATGTATTATCACAAGTTCATACGAACTTATGATGTGATCACAGTTCCTATGGAGATATTGTTGAAGAAGGATGTTGTATTTGTATGGAGTTAAGAGTGTCAAAAAAATTTTGCTACACTGAAGGCCAATATGGCTTCCACATCGATACAAGTATTTATTTATTGGAACAAGGAGTTCCATGTTCATGTGGATGCATCGTCCGTTGTGCTAGGAGTGGTACTTGTGCAACCAAGAGAAGGAGATCTTGATCACCCGATTGCTTTCAATATTCAGAAGCTGTTGTATGTGGATAAAAATTATACAACAATAGAAAGGGGAGGTCTGACAATGGTATATGTGCTATAGAAGTTTAGGCATTACCTATTGGGCGGTCATTTCAAGATCTTCACAGACCATTCTGCATTGAAATATCTGGTCAATAAGCCTGTGTTGGGGGGGAATATATGTTGTTGTCTACTTATTTTTCAGGAGTTTTATTTGGACATAATTTTGAATCCACGTCGTGGTAATGTTGGCCCTGATCATTTATCACGGAATGAGATAGGTGAGGAACATGCAAACATTGAATATGAACTTCCATATGCACAGTTTTTCATAGTCAACATGGTTGATGATCACTATGAAAAAATCATTCAGTTTTTGGAAATGAGAACCACACCAGAAGAAGTGACTATGAATCAAAAGAAGCAGTTGGTTGTTAAGGAAACATATTTCTAGTTGATTGTTAGACAACTATATAAACTAGGACCGGATGAGATTTTGCGGTGATGTGTCCTACCACATGAAAAAGGGAATATTTTGGAAGAGGCACATCCGAGAGTTTCCAATGGACACTTTGGAGGTCTAGCTACTGCAAGAAGGGTGCTTCGCACAGGGATTCGGTGGCCCAATCTTCATACTGATGTGACGTATTATACGAGGACCTATGATGTCTGTAAACAAATTGGAAAACCATCAAGGAGGGATGATATGTCGTTGGTACCTTAGGTGACATTGCAGCTATTTCATAAATGGGCAGAGAACATTTTTGGAGGAATCAACCCACCTAGGAAGAGAAATTGTGTGCAGCATATCATTACAACGACATATTATTTGACCAGATGGGAAAAGGTTGCACCAGTTGTGGATTGCACCAATGTGACATCAACGAGGTTCCTTTTTGACAACATTGTGACTCGATTTGAGTGCCTAAGGATATTGATGAGTGACCAAGGGAGTCACTTCATCAATTACACATTCAATGCATTGAAATAGGAGCTTCATATACAACATAAGAAGAGTACCTTGTATCATGCACAAGTGAATGGGACAGTGGAGACATTCAACAAGGTGTTGGAGCACATGCTTACAAATGTATGTAATGCAAACCATGATTATTGGGATTTAAATATTCCAGCAGTGTTGTGGGCATATTGCACCACTTGTAAATGATTGACGAGATCAACACTATTCAAATTGGTCTATGGGAAAGAGGCAATCATGCCTATGGAATACATTGTTTCGAGTTTGCGCATTCCAGCAGCAACGTGAATGGATGATGAAGCAGCATTAGAAGAATGCTTAGAATAGTTGGTGAAAGTCAAGGAAGATCACTTTGTTGCAGGTTTTCACCAGTGCATCAAGAAGGATCAATAGAAGTCTTGGCATGATCTCCATATAAAGAAAAAATAGTTTCAGCAAGGAGACTTGGTGTTGTTGTACGACAACAAGTTCATGAAGCATCCAGGTAAGTTACAGATGCATTGGTTAGGTACATGTCTAATTAATTCCATTACTTTAGGAAGATAATTTCAACTACAATAGTTAGATGGTGCGATGCTACCAAAGATAGTAAATGTTAGCAGGCTGAATCCCTATAGGACCGGCCCAGCACCACATGATGATTGAGGCACTATGCAATGAAGAAGAAAAGTATGAAGGATGGATAGATAGAAGGATGGCAAATGAGGAGGAAGTGGATGCACAAGTAGAGGATTTAGTAGCATAACTAGGAAGGTCTGCTGCGACAGCCACAAAGTTGCAACCTAGTCAAATCAACAATAAATGTAGGGAGTTAAAGCAGTTAACCGGCGGTGCTTGTTAAAGCGACGCGTATTGATGGCGGGAACGACCATTGGATTGATAGGATTGATGGTGGATTTGGGAAGTTAATGCATGATTTTGTCATGATGAGGTAAAGCAAATCCTTTTGATTTGTTCATGATGGGTATGGGGTTGTTGGAAAGGGGTTGGGGTAAGTTGCGCAGTATCGCGGATGCTGCGCAATCTCAAAAGACACTGCGCAAGATGAATATAGCATGATAAGTGAAGGATAGACTAATTTTGATTATTTTGTGTCACTTTTTGTATTTTTTGACCACTTTTTGTGGATATTGGTCATTATTCATTTAAATTAGTTAGGATTTTGTTAGAAGTGGACCACCAATGCAAAGGCGGAAGCCTATAAATAGAAGAATTATAATCGTGATGAGGGACAATTTTTGGGTATGCTTTGATATGAATGAAGAGACAAGTATTATATCTTTTGGTATGTGGTTGATTGCATAGAAGTAATATGATAAGATGGATGTTGACCTAACTCAATGTTATCTTCTCTTTTTCTATATTTTTGTTCCTACAAAATCGATGATACATTCTAAGTGAATCTGAAATATGGATCTATGATGCGATGTTTACTATTTCTGAATGCTGCTATATTTTAGATTTTTTTTGCACTGATAGATCTGTTACAATTATGAATGAATTATGTGCAATGATGAACGGTTCTATTAAATAAGTCAATATGTTCTGGTTATTAAGCTGATGAATCATCGATTCCCTAATCCTCTTCTATACTGTGGAAACTCGGTTCCGTCATCCCTCCCTTGAACATCTCAGGTGAGACCTCTTCTACTCTATGGGTTTCTCTAAATAGGGTAAAACATGTATCGGATGATGCTCAGGGAGATCACGATGAGTTGAGTGTCGACAGATTGGAACCCCTATAGACTGGTTTTTGTTGGTTGAGGTTTGAGCCAACAAATGGTTGAGCTGCGTTAAGTTGAATTGCAAAGAGTGATTGAAGTAGATCTATTGTTGAGGGAAGTGTGTGAGTTGTAGGGTGAAGCAGAGGGTGTGTGGTACCTAGACTAGTGAGGTGTATTCGTGCGACATGCTGAGCAACCCCGACACTGTGGATATTTTGAGTGAGCGGGAATCACTGGTTCGACCAACTGCCATTGTTGAATAATTCATGAGCATGTCATTTGGGTCATCATCGATTCTGAGGGGAAAGTGAAAGGCCTAGAATCCAAGATCCATGCCACCACAAAAGAGGCAGATGAGAACTTCCACCTGGGTGCAAGGAGAAGTAACTAACCAGATAGGACCCTCTAGCTCTGAAGTTGTCAAATCAATTTTTTACACCACGGTTTCTGTGAAGTATATTTTGAGTACATTGTGCCCACCCGACCTAGTGCGAAGCCTCAATGCTTGACCAAAAATCAAAAGTATCAGCCAAAAATGTCGTTGCTTCCAAAAGGGATGGTGTGCACCACTCACGTTGTCCCTACATTGATGAAGATGAAGTACGAGGATCATGATCTGCTATTGTGGAAGGATGTAGCAGATGAGCCCTCTTAGTCATTGCCTTCAGTCATAGGAGGACTGGTAGTGCGTATTCCTCAGCCATGGGCGCAAGGGATGGATAAGTCTGTATTGCTAGGGCTCATCAACATGCCACATTTTCTACGGCTGAATGAAGCTAATGCGTGCATCAAACAACAATTGTTATGCTTCCTTAGTAGAACACTGTGGTTGGACACACCAATCACACTCACTATTGATTTGATTTATGAGATTATGGGGCTACTGAGGGATGGGCCCAATCCATCGTAGTATTTCAAAGGACAATATAATGATAAGTGAATAGCATCATGGTTGAAGGAGAGGTATGATTTGTAGCACGATGGAACCAAAATGAACTAGTTCCTCTTTTTGTTGAACCAATTGACTAAGGACATGGTCATAGTTCAGGTCGAGGAGCGGCCTTTCACTTATAGTTGGTTATTGATCTTAATTACATTGTTGGCTTGGATGGAGCTAGAGGATTACCAAAGAATGATGGTTGAAGTTGTTAAGGTTTGAAAATGCACACGGTATCAAAACTTGTGGTGGGTAGAGAAGCCCAGTTGATAAGCAGACTGAGAAATCCACTTTTGGGTCTACTAGGAGGAGTTACAAGCAATAGTGTTCAAATTTTTCAGGTTATCAGACACATCAACAGTGAAATATCAGTGGATTATGCAATTCTCCATTGGGTCACATACTATTCATATCTAGGATCGGCACCACCCCGATAAGCAATGGCTTCCAATGGGCTATAAGTTGACAAATGAAGAATCAGACATAGTGGTCCAGGATTGTGATCTTTAGGTTGCCAAATTAAACAATAATCATTATAGCTATTATTGCATTTTATAATATCGGTTCGCAACAATGAATAAGCTTGTAAATTCGAACTGTTCTTAGGACGAACCATGTTCGAGCTAACGAGGAAAGATACTCAGGAAGTTTCAGCTAGATGCATGGAAGGACATTCAAGATTCTCTACATCAATAGCTTGGACCGGATCATCAAACAACAACTGGAACCATGTGATATCCATCTCCAAATGCAATGATCTGTTACACTTGGGGCACCTGAATATTCTGAACATTTCTTATGAACCAATGACAAATTAGCACAGATGAAAGATAAAGTATATAATTATGAATAAAATAAAGCATCAATGAAATAAGTAATAATGATTTATACCTTAGGAATTCATGCTTGTTTTCTTGGAAATGATAAAGATCTAGTTGTAACTGAGGAGACAAAAACAAGAAAAAGGGCTAAACAGATTAAGGAAAAAAAGGTAATTTCAGCGCCCAATAGTTGGTACTTTTTAATTGGAAGGATTGGGATTTTAAAAATATCTTATTTTAAGCATCTTCTCTCCTTATTGTGATTTCGTTTCCTATGCTTATTGGTTATTTTCTCTTATCACTAGGTTAGTCTTGTAAGTAGTCTTATTTATAACATATAAAGTGGTATGGGGTCCATTTTGATTCCTTAAACATAAATATGTTCTAAAGTCATGAATCTATCCCTAGATATATTACTTATTAAGATTCTTCACATTACCAAAGAGAGTGTCCAACATAATAATAATAACCACAAGAATATGGAGAAGAGATCTCAATATGGAGGATTCAAAACCAAGAGAATCACAATCTAAATCTAATGTAACTTTATCTATAAAGTACATTTCCATATATGGATCAAATAAATAATCCTTAGTCCAATAAAATAATATTTCTAAAGAAGCCATAGAAAACCTACTAAAGGGAATAAAAGTGGTCTTAAAATCTTATTCAAGATGATCAAGAAACCTAAGTTCTGAAATGATAGTGCCACCTATTAAAGATTATCGAGAAACCCTAGTTCTGCAATGATAATTCCACTAGGAAATAGTCTCACAAATTAGTTGAGTAACTCAAAAAAATCTATCGTGAAGAACAATACTTCTAAATGAAATGAGAAGGAGTCTCTTAGAAATTATAATGAAGGTATATAAAAAAATGTGGTTTTGCAAAAAAAAATAAGTATAGTTTAGAGGGTGTATACAAGGTATAGGTCCATGTGTAGAACAAGAAATGGGTCATGTGTATTCAAGAGTAGGCCTTTGAAAAACACAAAAAAAATTCATTTACTAGGAAAGGGGGATTCACACGTGCTCCGATATGAAGTTGATATCACAATCAATAAGTGATGATCAAATAGAACCAACCAACAAACCCTTAATCAACATAAACCTTCAAAAAAATATAACACCACAAGATATAGATTCTTGTAGGATAAAGAATACAAGTTCCCATGGGCTAAGAGATCATTTAAAACCAATGTTTTACAAATGATGAATATATGTGTATCTCAACACATCCTTCTAGGGTCAAGATGTTATCCCCAAGAAGGTTACTAGGTTGACCTAGTCATAAATGATAAAGTTGGTAGCCTATCAATATGTAAGCTCATTGCGTCAAAGAGGTGCATTCTACATCCCAGTATGGGTAAGATGTGTAACTCCTTTTGTGCTCATCCTATAGCTGACACGTTCCATTTATAAAAAATAATAAAATATTATAAAAGTAACATGACAACCCATCCCATGCATTGATATACCCACAAATATCAATAATGAACCTAACCCATGGATGTAACCTACAAACACAAGTTAACACACCAATGATGTTTTTAAACACATGTTCCTATGTGTTAGTGATCAGTTTGAGCATCTGAGTTATCTTGTTGGTTACTTATATGGACACATGTCCTTGTTTCATTATAGCATCCCTCACCTTTCTTATATAATATATAGACACCCAAAATTATATTTATCATAATAGTATTTATCAGTCAATGTATTTCATAACTTATTACCCTTACACATCAACCCATCCACTAGGTGGTAGTCCTCCTTGACCCTAGAGGGAAGTTTAAAAGCAAGTCTCAAGGTGGAATTATTGATGTAGGTATAAAATAAGGAGGTATTATTAAAGTTCAAATTAAATTTCAAACTTGTACCTTTGAAGGAGACAACTTTCTCAAGTCATTATCCAAAATATAGACTATATGGACAATGGATGGGTCCAAAATATAGACTATGAGAATATCCCCTTTCACTAACATAAAATGGAATTAGCATTGCCATTAACTACGAGACAACCCCCTTAATGTGAAGCATGTGCAATTGGAGGAGAATGGCAATAGGAACTATGATGGTTGTGTATTTGTTTAGAGGAAATGAAAGCGGGTGACACCAAGAAACCTAAACCAAGGTCCCTTTCTTCATTAAACTCACTCATGAGGTGAATAACTATGAGAATATGGAGGAGGGATATAAACCCAATCTCAAGGAATAAATAAAGAAGACAATCAATATCATAATGAAACTAAAGAGAACTTAATAATGAAGGATACAATACACACTAATGAAACAACAAATCAAAATCATATCCAAGGAGGGGAGGAGGAATAAAAAATAATTAGGACACAAAATAAGAGGCTATATACATAAAACTAAATGAATTTGAGATAGAAACCACACCAAAGAAATGGAATCAATTGAAGATAAGGAATGAGATTGTGGTAATGGTAAAATAGTAATATTGCAAATGACCTTGATACTGAAAAGGGAAAAGAGAGAATAAAGTAGTTATATAAATTATAATTGAATTCAAGAGGAGGAGGAGGACGTGGAAAAACTAAATTTAGTGTTTATTCAATAAACGAAATGCCAAATGTATAACATGTATAAATTCACCAAAATGATATGGGGAGTATGTGATTGCTCGTCTCAAGGACTAAGTGGATTTTCAATATTTATGGCAATGATGTAGGATCCCATAAACATGGATATAGAAAACCAAATTACCACCTAATGATGGATGACTAGCGATTTCTAATTTAGGCTGAAGGGTAAAGGGAAATATAACTAATGTATATGGGTTCATTGATCCCTGATAAATTCTAGATTAGTGTTTGGAAAACTTATGTAGGATTGTTATATTTTTATCTTTCAAGCTAGCATTATGATCTTAGGATCTTTTAACTGAGAGAATAACATCCACATCAATAAAACACAAGAGACAAGATACACAAATAATTTTCCTTGGGGAAACCATAAAGGGGAAAACCCTGCAACTTCCTCATAGATAGAATCAGCACCAAAAGTAAAACCCAAAAACATAAAGATGATCTCCCGACAACAGTAGTCTCTCTCTTGTCCCAGCAACTTCTCCTCTCACTCATGCACCCCAATCAGTGAGTGTGTGTGTGATAAACAGAGATGGTCACTCTCTATTTATATTCTTTTGTTCACTTGAAACCCACTCCAACATGTCGGCCTCACTTAAAAATTACTTACTAGAGCCGACATCTCTAGGAGTGTTTAATAACCTTAGTGCCCCACAACTTGTGGGTACTTTTCCTCCTCCAACCAACAAGGAGGTTTATCCTTAACACAATGATGGGGATTGTTGCCCCGACTTATAATGACTCACATAGGGTCGACTTCTCTAGGATAGTATAACAACCCTAGGGCCCCACAACTGTGGGGACTTTAACCCTTGACCAATAGGAGGGTTACCCACAATGAATTGACATGACTTGTTTACATTATAGAAACTTCCCAGAATAAACATCGGGGTATGACATGACTCAAATATATTACAGACACATCCCGGAATAAACATCGGGCTACAATACATAAGAAATACGGATGTATACATTTCGAAGTTACAATTACATCAGCACTCCCTCTTAACTAGGAAGGTATTCTCTCAACACAATTTATCAGCACAAGTCTTCTTCTCTGTATCATTTAGATCATCATTGAGTTCTTTTCATATTCATTATCAAGTCATTGTCATCTGGATCTGGCTCATCACTCGATATGGATCACCATCACTGGATCTAGATCATCACTTGATCTGGATCATCATCACTGGATCTGGATCATCACTCGATCTGGATCACCATCACTGGATCTATATCATCACTTGATATGGATCATCACTGTTAGATCATCATCACGGGTACTATCTCATGATTCTTCTCGTCACAGGAAGTTATACAGATCCAACCCTTTTTCATGCTGGATGTACATATACACAGCCATTCCTTTTTCATACTGGATGTATCATCACAGAGCTAGTCCTTTTTCATACTAGATGTGGCACCTACACAGATCCAATCCTTTTTTATACTGGATGAGTCTTCATAGAGCTAGTCCTTTTTCATACTAGATGTGGGATCTACATAGAGCTAGTCCTTTTTCATACTAGATGAGTCTTCATAGAGCTAATCCTTTTGCATACTAGATGTGGGATATACACAGAGCTAGTCCTTTTTCATACTAGATGGGTCTTCACAGAGCTATTCCTTTTTCATACTAGATGTGGGATCTACACAGAGATAGTCCTTTTTCATACTAGATGAGTCTTCACAGAGCTGGTCCTTTTTCATACTAGATGTGGGTTCTACACAGAGCTAGTCCTTTTTTATACTAGATGATTCTTCATAGAGCTAGTCCTTTTTCATACTAGATGTGGAATCTACACAGAGCTAGTCCTTTTTCATACTAGATGTGTCTTCATAGAGCCAACCCTTTTTCATGCTGGATGTGGGATCATCACATACATCTAAAAATGGAAGGAACCAATCCTCTCACCATGTCACAGCTCTTACATCTGACCATGGAAGTAACCAATCCTCTCACCATGTCAGAAAGGCATAGCACTTACATCTGACCATGGAAGGAACTAATACTCTCACCATGTCAGAAATGCACAACATAGACACATCACTTCCTCTTGGAAGGAACCTTGATCTGAAGAACGCCAAGCTTCTCCATGAAGTACTCAAACTTCACTCTAGCCATTTCTAGCTTAGAATCACATCAGGACTGATTATGTCTAAGGATAACCTGCGAGCTTCACTAGGACCGATTACATCCGACGACAATCTACAGGACCGTTTACATCTTAGCAACCTATGAGCTTTTCCAAGATTTATGCTTAGACAATCTATCTCACCAGCTATGCTAGAACTCCCTCTTTCAAGAGATCTTAATAAGTATCACAAACTGGAGCTTCACTGCTCCTCTCTGCATCATACCAAAAATGCAAGTCAAATCAATCAAATCAAATAGTAGTTTTCAAAAGAAACATACTACCTCCCAAATAGAAAGTGACAACATCCTTTGCCTCGGCTATACTTAGTGCCATGCGGGACTCCATCCTTCCAAGCAAGATATCACACATGATCTCATACTGAAGAAGCACCCCAAAGTGCTCTTCCTATCAATGGCACTACCTAATCCGAATTCATATAACCTTCCAAGTTAATCTTCTGATTCATATCATACTTGCAACCATCAAGTGAACATGTCTCAATGTGTTCACAACAAAGGAAGGATCTGGTCTCGTATCCATCAGATACATCAATGAACAAATCATCTGATGATACATCATGGCATCAACCAACTCTGATGAAGCAACACTCATTAGCTTCAGGTTCGATGCCATAGGTGTGGTCATGCAGTCCATCATCCTGAACCTATTCAGGATATTTACTTCATACTTCCCTTGTCTACACCTCCAAGCCTAGAAAATAGTGCATCGAAACATAATAGGAGCATCACTGGTCTTCCACCTTCAACCTTGAAGCAAAGGTTGGAATCCACTTTACTCTTAGTAAATCCTAGAGTCATCAGTAATATGTCCATCCTATTGTACCATGTCAAACCTTAGGATCTTCTGTAGTCACTCCCTCTGAAGCATCATACTCCCTCTATCTTATGTACTCTATGCATTGAAACATTATGTACTGGAGTGACAAGTAGCTACTAATATTCTATGTATCCATCTAGGATCACTGGATACCAAGATCCTCTATCTTGAACTTTTTCAAAATTTCTTCTCACACCCATCTATGAGCTTGTCATCCTCTATCAACCTTGTAGCATAGGTTTAGATCTTCATCAAGCTCATCATGTATGTCTTATCCCATGGGTGTCTTTTGAACTCATACAAGGCATTCTTGTTAGAAAATAGGACCACAGAGCAATAACAGATATACAGTTAAATCAATAAACAAGATGAAAAACACATTAAAACATTACAGAGAGACACAAATATAACGTGGTTCACCCAAACGATGGGCTATGTCCACAAAGAAATTTGCCAGTCCTTTTATTACAGTCTAGAAATATGAAGGGATACACCCTACAGCAAAACCACTGCACTTCCTCTTCACTCTCTCACAGTCTCTCTTCTAGTACAATACAATACGATCTCCATTCGATTTACAATGCTCTCTTTTATAGAGGAAATACCATGGGAAAAATTCTAGGGCTAACCCAATACCATGGGTCCACAATACTGTTGGCCAACACACATCCCAAAAATTAAAATTCAGGGGTTCCGACCCCGAATCCCAAGGAACGGGGAACGAGTGTATAGTACTCCTGGGTTACAATCACAACTGAATAATATCTCTGGATTTGGAATATTAGGATCCACAACCAAAAATATCCCACTTGGAGACTAATCATAGCAACTCTACCACTACTGCACTTGCTAGACCTTGGACTTGGCAAATTTCTTCTTTTCACCTTCATGATTTAAGGCCAACATAAATCGAGCAGGAACTTAGTTGATCTCTGGTTACTCCCTTTGTCAACATGTATGCAGAATTCTGGCTAGTGTGAATCTTTTCCAGTTTTAATAGTTCGTCATCTAGAACAGATCTTATGAAGTGGTACTTGAGTTCTATATGTTTAGTCCTCGAATGAAAAACTGAGTTCTTTGCAAGATGAATGGCACTCTGGCTGTCACTGTACAGCCTACTATTCTCTTGTTTCTTACCCAATTCTTCCATGAACCTCTACAACCAAATCATCTCCTTACTAGCCTCTATAGAAACAACATACTCTTCTTCCATTGTTGAAAGTGCAACAACCTATTGTAGTTTTGAAATCCAACTTACTGTTGTTCCACCTACAGTGAACACATACCCTATGGTGCTCCTCATGCTTTCTTTATCACCAGCCATATCTACATCAACATATCCCTGTAGAACAGTGTCTGAACCTCCCAAACATAATGCATGACAAGTGGTACCTCTCAAATACCTAAGAATCCACTGTACTACTTTCCAATGCTCTTTACCTGGACTATTCATATACTTGCTCACAACTCCCACTGCATGTGCAATATCTGGTCTTGTGCACACCATGGCATACATCAAGCTCCCAACTACTGATGAATAGGGAATCTTGGACATGTAATCTATCTCTTCCTGTGTCTCTGAACACATATGGTTGCTTAGTTTTAAATGGATTTCCAGAGGTGTGCTGACTGGTTTTGCATTCTGCATTCTAAACCTCTGCAACACCTTTTCTATGTACTCACCTTGAGACAATGTCAATTTGTGATTTTTCCTATCTCTTGTTATTCTCATACCAAGGATTTGCTTTGCAGCACCCAAATCCTTCATCGCAAATGATTTAGCTAGTTTTCTTTTGAGCACATTTATATCCTACATGTTAGACCCTACAACAAGCATGTTATCCACATACAATAACAAGATAATATATCTTCCGTTATCTAGCCTCTTGAAATAAACACAGTGGTCAGAATGGTCAGAATGACATCTATCATAACCTTATTTTGTCATAAAGTTATCAAATTTTAAATACCACTGCTTTGGAGCTTGCTTCAGGCCATACAAGCTCTTCTTCAGCCTACAAACCAAATTCTCCTTCCCTTTGACCTCATACCCTTGTGGATTCTGCATATAAATCTCTTCCTCCAAATCCCCATGGAGAAAGGCCGTTTTTACATCTAATTGTTCAAGATGCAAATCTTCTACCGCCACTAGACTTAAAATAGTTCTAATTGAAGTCATTTTAACAACAGGAGAAAATATTTCATCAAAGTCTATACCTTTCTTTTGTGCAAACCCCTTTACAACAAGTCTATCCTTATATCACTTCTTTCCTCCATATTCTTCCTTCAACTTGTAAACCCATTTATTCTTCAATACCCTTTTTTCTGCAGGCAACTTAACCAAATCGCAAGTATGGTTTCTTACCAATGAGTCCATCTCCTCATTCATGCCTTGCTCCCACTTCTTTCTAGTTTCTACCTACATTGCTTCTTCAAAACATTCTGGCTTGCCAGACTCAGTCATCAATAAATAATGCAGTGAAGGAGAGAATCGTTCAGGGGGTCTACTTAACCTGGTAGACTTTCTTACAGTTGCAGGAGTTTCAGGTACCTGCTACTGTTCTTGATTTTATGGTGCTTTTGGAACTTCATTTTCTTTGATTTCATCAAGCACTGTGTACTCTGTGTTTTCCTTTTCTTCTTTCTTTCCCTGCAACTGATCTTTGTACATGACCTTTTCATTGAATACTACATCTCTACTCCTAATGATTTTGCAATTTTTAAGATCCCATAAGCAATAACCAAATTCATCAACCCTGTATCCAATAAAGGTACATTTCTTGGATTTAGCCTCAAGATTTGTTATATCATCTTTATCAATATGGACAAATTCTTCACAACCAAAAGTTCTCAGAAATGAGTATTTTACCTGTTTACCTGTCCATGCCTCCTCTGGAATGCCACCATCCAAAACACTTGAACGCCCTATGTTTATTAAATAAACAACAGTGTTTACAGCATCGGCCCAAAACTGTAAGGGAAAACCTGCATGCAATCTCATACACCTTGCACGCTCCATGATCGTTCTGTTCATCCTTTTTGACACACCATTTTCTTGGGGTGTTCCAGGGACTATCTTCTCTCTACGAATCCCATTGTGTGAACAGTAACTGTCAAAATCGTTGCTGCAGTACTCGCCTCCATTATTAGATCTGAGACATTTCAACCTTTTTCCTGTCTCATTCTCAGCCAAATCTTTCCACTTCTTAAAAGTATCAAACACATCAGATTTCTGTCTAATGCAATAAACCCAAGTTTTTCTAGTTGCATCATCAATAAAAGTAACATAATAATGAGAACCACCAAGAGATTGTACCTGAGCTGGTCCCCATACATCTGTATGGATAAGCTCTAACTTTTCACTCTTCTTTTGTTTCCCAACCCTGAGAAATATAACTCTCTTATGTTTTCCATAAACACAGTTCTCACAAAATTCCAAACTTACCTGCTTCAAATCTGGAAGCAATTTTTTTGAGTGGAGAATCTGCATCCCCTTCTCACTCATGTGGCCAAGCCTATGATGCCACAACACTGCACCTATTTCTGTGGAAGCTACAGAAATAGAATAATCAGTATTATGAGGACATAAATATATCGTACCTATCCTATCTCCTTTTGCAATTACCATTGATCCTTTAGTGACCTTCCACCACATTTTTCCAAACGTAGACAAACAGCCGTCATCTCCCAATTGTCCTGTTGAGATCAGATTTCTTTTCATAGCAGGAATGTGCCTTACATCCTTTAGCAACCAGTCATTTCCATTATTTATCTTAATCCATACCTTACCCTTTCCAACAAGTTTACATGGTTCATCATCCCCCAATAACACATGCCCAAAATCACCTTGAACATAATCATAAAATAATTTCCTATGGGGTGTAGCATGACATGAAGCCCCTGAATCTACTACCCAGTAATCACTAGTATTATCTAATGCAAGAATCAAAGCATCTTGTAACACATCACCCGCTACATTAGCTTCCTGGGTAGTCTCTTGCTACCTCTCACCTTTATTCTTTGGTGCTCTGCAGTATTTCTTTAGATGTCCTTTCTTAACACAGTTCCAGCATTCTATTTTTCCGAGCCTAGACTTGGATCTTCCCTTTTTAGATTTTCCATGATTTCCTAGTCTCCTTCCTCTCTCGTTTTGTCTCCCTCTGCTCTCCATGTTCAATGCATTACCTGATGTCTCACCTGTGCTTTTCCTTCACATTTCCTCGCTAAGAATAACACTAACAACATCATCAAACTTAAGAGTGTTTGAACTAGGGACAGAGTTACTTACAGCCATGACCAAGCTATTCCATCCTTCTAGCAATGAGCACAAGATTAGAAGAGCCCTAACCTCATCATCAAAGTTCACTTTTACAAAACTTAGATGACTAGTAAGTGTATTAAACTCATTTAAATGGTTAGCAACAGATCCACCTTCCAACATCTTCATATTAAATAAACGCTTCATTAAAAATAACTTGTTAGAAGCCAAGGGTTTTTCGTAGAGCTTACTCAATGCGCTCATCACACCCTCTGTTGTTTTTTCTTTCGAAATATTGAAGGCCACCGATGAATCCAAGCACAGTCGTATTGTTCCTAGTACCTTTCTGTCAAGAACCTCCCATTTTTCATCCTTCATAGCCGCTGGCTGTTTTTCTTTTTCGCCCAACAGTAGGTACAGATCTTTCTAGTATAGATAGTCCTCCATTTGCATCTTCCATAACTGATAGTTTTGGTCGTTAAATTTCTCGACCCTAAACTTTCCTTCTTCCACCATTGCTCCCACTCAAACCAGGAACCCTTCTTTCCTACGAGTTTACCAACCAAATAGACCTTTTGGCTCTGATACCAATTGTTAGAAAATAGGACTACAGAGCAATAACAGATATACAGTTAAATCAATAAACAAAATGCAAAACACATTAAAACATTACAGAGAGACACAGATATAGCGTGGTTCACCCAAATGATGGGCTATGTCCACAAAGAAATTTTCCAGTCCTTTTATTACAGTCCAGAAAGATAAAGGGATACACCCTACAACAAAACCGATACACTTCCTCTTCACGCTCTCACAGTCTCTCTTCTAGTACAATACAATACCATCTCCAGTCGATTTACAATGCTCTCTTTTATAGGGGAAATACCATGGGAAAAATTCTAGGGTTAACCCAATACCATGGGTCCGCAATACTATTGGCCAACACACATCCCAAAAAAAAAATCGGGGGTTCTGCCCCCGAACCCCCATTTTCGGGGTGCTTCCCCGAACCCCAAGGTAGGGGGAACGAGTGTATAGTACTCCTGGGTTACAATCACAACTGAATAATATCTCTGTATCTAGAAGATTAGGCTCCACAACCAACACTTCTTTCATTTGCACACATGATTCTTCCTATCATGTGTCTCAACTCCCACTAGTTGCAAATGTCTCTTCATAGTCTATGCCTTCTTTTCATGAGAATCCTTGTGCTACAAATCTTGCCTTGTATCCCACGATGTTTCCATCTACTACATGATGGAACTATGAAATTTCCTTCATGTATCGATACTGCATTCTAGACATCATTCTTCTTGAACTATTCTTCCACTTCTTCTTGGAAGTTTCTACATCAATGATGTCGTTGCACTCATCATATTATTTTCCATCTTGAACTGTTGTTAATTTTTCTTTGGAACAAGTCTCATTCTTCTTTGCTTGTAGGTGATTATGTATGCGATCTTTCCTACAAGTCAAATGCATTTTTATGGTTAGAAACATTTCATAAGGAATATTCATACTGGAAAATTCTTATGCATAAATATATCAGCATGCAACTACCTTAGCCAATACAACATTCATCTATATCTCACAGAAACTTTTCCAGATGACTTCCATCTCTACCAAGACAACATTGAGATTGTGCACTAATCCAATATGTCAGCAAAGAGGTTTCATTCTAGATAAGTAGCAATGGCGACTTGTATAGCACCATGAGCTACTTACCCATCACATGCATATGAGTAGTATATTGTCATTAATGCAAACATTCTATCATGCATAATACATTAACCGAATATAAACAAATGCATAACAAAACAATATCATGAAATGACAATTGAATAATTATCTCTATTTGTTTCGTAGGTAGTGTTATAGCGGATTTCACCACACTAGGTGAATCACACATTGTATGGCCTTCCCCTGTCCCACTGCAGACTCATTAGCCCCTATGGACCATTTGTTGTCTTTTGATGTATCATTGACCATCCCTAAAACCATTAGAAAAATGATATACGCGGCATTTTCCCCGATAACCACGTACATACGCGGATATTCCCTCTATAGTCGCGTACATCGGGATGTGTACATAATCCAAAATCCTTTGGAGTGTTCCTTGACTTGGATTTGACTCATATGACTCCTGGCCTTCCATATGCCTTGAGATCGCACGGATTCGACCTTTCAGTATCACTTTGAAAAGATATATAAGGAACCATTG
Organism: Pseudotsuga menziesii; assembly: GCA_001517045.1. Classification (NCBI taxonomy): domain Eukaryota; kingdom Viridiplantae; phylum Streptophyta; class Pinopsida; order Pinales; family Pinaceae; genus Pseudotsuga; species Pseudotsuga menziesii. The sequence continues at coordinate 353,965 of LPNX011098961.1, forward strand.
AGACATTGAAAGTAGAAGAGAGAATTGAGAGTATCGAAACTATAGTCCATTGTTGCCAGAACTTATGCTTGAGTCTGCATCCCTTTGTCCCTTGGAGCACTGTTGTGTTCTTCCCAAGCTTGCCTTTTTCCAGTAAGCTTTCTATCGAAGTGATGGAGCATTGAGGTGGTGGAGGCCCAAGTTTCTCCAGTTCGCAGACGTGCCATCAGAGGTTGTCACTTGTAATCTCTGATTCATATTAATAGAAATATCTTTTTCTATCCAGTAATGTGTATTTGAATGAATATTGTATCCATTGGAATATGTCAAATGCTTATACATTATTGATTATATATGCTAGAATAGATCTAACACCATGAAATATAGTATGCTTGTATTGTTTACTTGTTGTTGAGGACGTGCTATAACAATTCAAGCTGAAGATTGGAAAGCTCAACGGGGATCTACTTCAACCGTCCGGAATAAGGTACGAGGTTTGATCCTTTAGTGTTAGATGTTTTTATTTCTATTGCATATTGGGAAAGACTGATTTCTGGAGTCTAGCTGTCTGTTGTGGTACCCCAAGACATAGGAATTTCTCTCTGTAACAGAATTGGCGACTCCGATGGGGAGTTCCTAGTAATTGTCCTTTAGGGGTTGGTCTTTTGGCATTCAATGTATTTGAATTGCTCTCTCTCTCTTGTTTCTGTGTCTGGTATGGGGGGCATGTATGCCTGGTAGAGCCTGATTGGTGTGAATTTAGTCTCAGCCTGTCTGTTTGCCTTGAAGTTGTGCATATTTTTCTTCCTGTACGTGGGTTTGTCACTTACAGTCGCATATACACGTGGTTTCCCCTGGTATTTTCGCGTATACACGCAGGTTCACTGCGCACAGTCGCGTATACCCTGGTTTTTACCTTTTTGTGGAAGATAGTGGATTGCTGGGGGAATGCTGTTAGTTGCTGAGTCTCCTTTGGCACTACCTGAGTCTATCAATACCTCTGTTCTTGACCAGAAATGTTTTTTTTAGCCTAAATTTTTTCTTTTAGGAAAGTTCTTGTCATGGCATCTTTGATTTTTTGTTTGAGATTAGTGCATTAGAATCCTTGTGCCTTAGTGCTTTGTTGGAATGTTGTTTATGTGTTCTTGCAGAGTCTGGGGTGGTTAGAATTATTCTTTTTCTTTTTTGTATCTCTTTATTTTCAAAAAATCCTAAATATTTGCTTATCATCGTGCATTGCATTGTGCATTTTGCATTGTACTTGCATTAGATCTAGATTTGCTTTGGAGTAATAGTTAGGACTTAATATAGGGAAATTTGCATTCAGCATTTGAAGAAGAAATTGTGCATTCACGTAGTACGCATACCCTGTTTTCATGGACACAATGCATTTGCATTGATTGTTAGGTGTGCATTTTACTTCTTGTTGTGTCATAACACCATCAGTTGCACGACCATATCCTATTTTTGAGTAATAAACCCAAACTAAAATCAACGCTAAATAAAATGAATTACACTCTTTTCTTTTCTAGGGTGCACCAACAAGCTTAGGTTTTAGGATCTTGGAATAGTTCATTGAAAGTTAATTCTCCAAGATCACTAAACGACAACAACTAGGTGTCTGTCCAGGGAGTGTGTGAAATCCTTGGTATAACCAGCGTTCTCAGGAAGCTCCTCTCAAAACGGGTTCAAGCACTAGGCAGTGTGAGCGGTTGTTGATTGGGATAACCCCTGGTCGAGAACTGTGTAGCACCGACGATATAGCCAGGATTGTATTCGTATCTGGGGGCTCTTTCGGGAGTTTCGGGCTTTGCTCCCCTGCCCATACGGTCAATCCCGCCTGCGACTATCCACTTGAGCGTTGATTATATTGAGGTGACCTTAGTGACCTTACCTAGGATATCGAGGGGGTGCGTGTAGAGGTTATTATGCATGTGTCCCGGCCAGGTTGGGGTCAGACGGGACAGTTGCTTTACGCGTTGAAGCTGAGGGCCACAATAATTGGTTTCAAACCTCCGCTTGTGGTGACAAGGGCCTCTCAAGCCTCTCCTAGGCGAGACATACCGGCCACATTCGGGAGCTCACTTATCCAGCCCTTGTTTTCTTGCTTTTGGCTTTATATTTTATAGTGATTGCTCTATGCATGCTAGTTTTCCTAGGGTTGACGTAAATAGAGAGTCTTTGCTTTTTGTTGAGTCATTGTGGAGTCGGGTGCGGTTCCGCACCATTCTCGTCGGTTAGCAGGACTTCCGCCTTCCACTTTGCCTCCTCCTTTTGGAGAGGGGCCTAGACGGTCCAGGCGGACTGTGTTACACACTGATTCATACACCATGGAGGATCATTCAGAGACTATTCCTGAGCCACCTCCTCCTATTCGTATTGACGATGGGGAACTTACCCCTACATATGATCCCTCACCTGACCTAGCTGAGATCGGTCCTGTTATTTCCCAGATAGGATCTTTACATGATAGACCTACTCACACTAGGCAAGATTCCCCATTGACCTGTTACCGATATGGAATGTCGGATGATGCCGAGACTCACTTTGACCGTCCTAGCACCAGCTACAGTAGTTATGTTATGATTGGTTTTCCTATGCACGATTTGACATTTCATGTTGAATCCAACTTTGACCCTAACACTATGCCTGGGGCATTCCCATGCCTTACCTTGTGGAGAGGTTTGGGAGTACTAGTCACATTGCACCTTCCATCCCAGCGGTGGAAGCTCCATCTTATATACCTTCTAGGTCTAGAGTTAGTGATACGATAGGAATTCCAGGTTCTAGACGAGTGACGATAGGCACTAGTACATTTCTTCTTACAGAGATTCCTTCGTCCTCGATTCTGATTTCTTCAAATGCAAACCCTCCACCTTACTCTTGTGGTCCTTCAAGTTGGCACGTAGCTACGAGTCAGATCTGTACTGCGGTTACTAGACCAGTTGTGTCTCAAGCCTACATACCACCCGTGGTTTCGGGAGGTTATGTTCATGTTTCTAGAGGTCAGGTTGCTACTTCCTCGACATATATCCCTACTTCCGGCATGTATATACCTACTTCTGGAATGTATGTACCTACCTATTTAGTTTCTCATGGGGCATCGCAGCCGATGACATATGGACCCTACTATGGGGCGCAGTATGGATAGGTCTCTCAACCTTATGGAGGAGGGTATTCACAACCTGCTTGCTCTCCTAACTATGGCTTTGTAGCTCCTACTAGTCAAGGTCCACCTCATTATGCGACTTCCACGCCACCCTATACGGGTCATACAGGAGGAGGTCACTATGGCCAAGGTCATGGTGGTAATCAATCCTATATGAACCAGGGAGCGGTCCCTAGACCTCATCATCCTAGGCTCCCTTTCCTCGCGACAATCAATCTACCTGACTTATCGAGACTTACGAATGATCATGTGGCTCATGACCCGGCTTGGCCGGCTGTCCCTACCAAGCTTCCTTCGGACATACCCAAGTTCGAAGGAAAACCAGGAGAGCATCTGAGTGAAGACATTACGACATTCCACCTATGGTGCTCTTCCAATTCATTGCATCAGGACTCAGTCCGCTTGAGACTATTTCAACGCACCCCTACAGGGCCTGCGGCGAAATGGTATATAGAGTTACCTAGGGGTGCCTTTACTTTGTTCGACGACCTTGCGATGACTTTCCTTAATCACTTCCAGCTACCAGTGCGCTATGATGTTGGTACTGAACTCTTGTCGACATTTCGGCAAGATAAAGCCACCCATATTTCTGATCATATTCAGGAGTGGCGTAGATGGAAGGGATTAATCAAAGCCTTTATATCGCCAGAGTTCCTCCTTGAGTGGTTCCTCAAATATTTATTGCCATATATCGCGAAGGATGTTTCCACATCCGGAGTGCAGAATGAGGAACAAGCCATCTTTAGGGCGCAGGAACTAGACTTGATCTATGCTCATTCTGGTTTGTTATATGAGATTATACCTAATGCTCCTCATTCTAGTTTCGATCCCAAGGTCAAACCTGGACCACATGCCGATGGCATTGTGGGTAGTGCAAGTAATAAACCTACAGTTTCAGTTATGAAACAAGTTGCTCAGTTTTCTATCAACCAATCTACCTCAGGACAAGCTACGGCTTCGTCTTAGCCTGCCCAAGCGGCGAATGTACTTGCTGTGCAATCATCCGACTAGAAGGGTAACCAGCAACCCGGACGGAATCACAAAAGGTTAAAAACAATAATAAGAAGGGTGGGAATAAAAATGAGAATGCCAATAATAATGACAAGAACAATAAAAATGCTGGGGGGGACAAGCAGAATAAGCGTAAGGTTAAGTTTCCTTGCAAGCTTTGTAAGGACGATCACCTCACTTACTTGTGCCCTAGGATGGATGAAGCTTCAAAGTTCATAGCACAGGGCCCAGCTGTGTTAACAAACCCTTTACCGCATAACCAAAATATGAACTCAAATTCCCATGATCAATCTAGTGATGAAGATCCACCTGAAACTAGTGGTCATGGGTGCATTAATATGGTCCGTGCCGCGAAAGTTGTGACGCATGCGAAAGATTATTCTTCGTCACAACCCAATCTAGGCAAAGAACCTGATCCAACAGGAACCCCTTTGCGTATTGAGAAACCTGCGGATAAACCTGAAGTTGCACCTCGCATTCCTAAGGGGGTACTTAAGCGTTCGGGGCATAATCCAAATGCCCGAGCCGCCCAGAATTATTCAGTTGTCGAGGACTTGGGTCATACTTCTTGTGCGATGTCTGCATTGGAGGTGCTTCAGAGTTGTCCATCACAAAGGAAGGCTTTGCTTTCCGCTCTTGGTGTGAATGGTGATGATTCTTCCTCAGTGATCAAATTTGAAACCGCGGGACATCAACCTCGCTTGCCCTACTATGTGTCCCTTTCGGTGCATGTAGAATGTCTTAATATGATCGTCAAGCGTACTATGATTGACGAGGGCGCTGCTGCTTCTGTGATGTCTTTGTATTGTTGGAAGGGTCTTGGTTCTCCTGAGTTGTCAAAGTCTACGACCATGTTAACTGCTTTTGATGGGATATCGTTTAGGCCACACGGCATCCTTCCTTCTCTTAAAGTCCATTTGGGAGGGAAGACCATTGCGATAGAGGTTGACGTGGTTGATGCGCCCCTTGACTACAATATCTTGCTGGGAAGGAACTGGATGTATAGTATGCAAGCCGTTGCGTCTTCTGTATTTTGCGTTGTATGCTTTCCTCATAATGGGAAGATTGTAACGATTGATCAGATGGAATTCAAGAATCCGCCTGTTACTGCATCTTCAGAAGCTTCGGTTCTGAAAGTTGAACATTCCCAGCCGGCAACTGGGAGTGTGGGTGTAGGTATGTATCCGTCCCTCATGGGAACCTTTAGTTGTCCTGCACCCGTCCTCATGATAGGAGCTAGGTTCGATGGTGCTTCGACGTCTATGAGATCGGTGCCTTTTCGCACAAGTCATATGGGAGATCCTTGGATTCTTCCTTCATCGAGTCATTCGAGTGAGCCCATTAAGACGAGCATGCCATTTCCTATAGTCATGATAGCTTACCAAGCTAATCTCCAATCTGCTGCAAAGCCTTGTTCTTCTTCTTCACAGACAGAGGAAGAAGACCCATATGTGCTGCCAGCATGGGCAATATAGTCTTCTCATGCCCATGATTTCCTTGATACGGTTTTCCCTTCAGATGAAGCGATCATCGAGGCTATGTTGGGAGTTGAGCCACCATGGGAGGAACTTCATCATAGATCATATTTCCTTCCAGAGCTTGACCTTGTGGAGCATTAGGATTATAGGGAGATTCTTAGATAGAAAGTTGGTAGACCCATGATTCCATTAAGCTCTCCTAGTTAGATGGCTGATGGAAACATGGCAAACATATTCTCAACTATGCCTATCAACATTTCTTGCAACCCTGGTACAATTGAGAATGTCTACATTGGGGCGGATTGTTCCCAAGATGAGATTCGCGAGTATACCAAGTTGTTCAAGGAATTTCGTGATGTTTTTGCTTGGTCTTACGATGAGATGCCAGGGATTGACCCTCAGATTGTCAAACACGAAATTAAAACTTACCCCAACGCTAAGCCTGTTCGACAGCGCTTACGCACGGTAAATCCTAGGAAAGCACCCGCCATAAAGGCAGAGATAGAGAAGCTATTGAAAGTTGGTTTCATCTATCCCATTCCCTTGACATAGTGGGTTTCAAACCCCATTCCAGTGGATAAGAAGCAGGGAGAGATCCGTATATGCACTGATTTCCATGATTTAAATTGTGCCTATCCTAAGGATAACTTCCCCACACCGTTTATAGATCAGATTTTGGATGAGTGTGCGGGCAGCGAGGTGTTCTCCTTTATGGACGGCTTTTCCGGGTATAATAAGATTCAAATTAAACCCGAGAACCAACATAAGACCGCATTCATTTGTCCTTGGGGAACATTTGCGTATCGGAAAATGCCTTTCGGCCTTAAAAACGCCGGAGCTACCTTTCAAAGGGCAATGACCTTGATTTTCCCCGATATCAAGTCCATTATTGAAGTATTTTTGGATGACCTCGCTGCTCATTCTCGCATGAGGATGCGTCATTCTTATCACTTGAGATTGGTGTTCAAAAGATGCCGGCACTATGCTGTTAGATTAAACCCTCATAAGTGCATCTTTTGCGTGAAATCAAGTCGGTTGTTAGGATTTATCGTTTCAAAAGAGGGTATAAGAGTCGACCCTTTGAAGCTTGAGGCAATACTTCAGTTGTCTCCCCCGCAAAATATTAGTCATCTTCAGTGTTTGCAAGGCATGGCAAACTTCCTACGAAGATTTGTTGTCAATTTCGCCAATTTGACTAGAGGTTTCATGCGTCTCCTGAAGAAGGATACTCCCTTTGAATGGGATGAGCGATCCTAGGAGTCCTTCGATGCACTTAAGCGAGCCCTAGCATCGGCCCCGGTGATTAGTCCTCCGGATTATAGCCGTGATTTCCTATTATATGTGGACGCGTCTTTAGAGACGATTGGGATGGTTTTGGTTCAAGAGGATGAGGAGCTCCAAGAGCATGTCATATATTATTTGATCCAAAACCTTATTGACGTAGAGATTCAGTATTCTCATGTCGAGAAGCTTGCCTTAGCTACCGTACATGTGGTGTAGCGTTTGAGACATTATATTCTCCTTCTCCAAACCTTGGTTGTTGCCCATGTCAATCCATTTCAGTTCATCCTCACACATAGGATGATTGGGGGAAAATATAATAAATGGATTGTCATCCTGCAATAATTTGATCTCGAATTTGTTTCGGCAAAATTGAAGAAATATTTAATCTTTGCAGAGCTCATATCATATTTTTCGAGTGAGGATGAGGAGTCAGTATGTGAAGATACGTTCATTGATGAACACATTTTCTTGATCTCAACGGCTGACCCATGGTACAGTGATATCATAGTATATTTGCAAACGCAGAAGACCCCTACTCACCTCTCGCAAGATGAGCGATGTCGATTATGTCACGTTTCCAAGAACTACCTCATAGTGGACAATACTTTGTACCGCCGTGGAGTAGATTCATTTTTACGACATTGTTTACCTCATGATGAGGCTGAGGTAGTGCTTAATGATTGCCACGGAGGGGCATGTGGTGGTCATTTATCTGGGCTTTCTACAACTCAGAAGATTTTGAGAGCAGGATATTTCTGGCCATCGATCTTCAAGGATTGTATTGAAGCGGTCAAGAGGTGCCACCCTTTCCAGGTGTTCGCACGTAACATGCGCTCGAATCCTGCCCCGTTACCCCCTATTATCACCGCCGGTCCCTTCACCAAATGGGGGCTAGATTTTATGGATTGCAACCCAGCTTCGGCTGGGGGGCACCATCATATCATAGTGGCTGTCAATTACTTCACGAAATGGGCTGAGGCAATGCCTACAATAAAATTCGACGGTGAGACAGCTGCTCACTTTGTATTCAACCAAATCATCTCTAGGTTCGGGATTCCGAGAGAGCTTGTCACTGACCATGGCTCGCACTTTCAGAACCGTATGATGGAAGAGTTGGCCTCTAAGTTAGGATATAAGCAAGATCACTCCTCTTCTTACTATCCTCAAGCAAATGGACAGGTTGAAGCTGTGAATAAATCACTTAAGTCCATTCTCCAACGAACCATCGCACAAAGCAAGACGAATTGGCATATTATGTTGTACCCTGCTTTGTGGGCATATCGAACCGCAGTAAAGACTGCCACTGGTTTTTCTCCATATCAGCTTGTTCATGGAGTGGATTCAATATTGCCGGTTGAATGCGAGATTCCTTTGTTGAAGTTAGCATAGAACTCTTACCAGACACTTCACCTTTGGAGGAGCGTTTGGTTCACCTTGAGCAACTCGATGAGCAGCGTAGAGATGCCTTGGTGACTCTAGAGGTTAATAAGCGTTGCGTGAAGGCCCAATATGATAAGTATGTCCGTCCAAGAGTGTTTAGTGAGGGAGACTTGGTCCTTTTGTGGGATCAATTGAAAGAACCCTTGGGGCAGGGAAGTTCAATCCTATGTGGCGTGGTCCTTACGTGATCAAACGTGTATTAGAGAAAGGTGCCTACGAGTTAGTGGATTACGAAGGGATGGTCTTGGCGGAGCCTAGAAATGGGCTCTATCTTAAAAAATAATATGCATGATCTTTAGCCAATTCTGTTTGTTGTATATTATTTTACATCTTTTTTGCATAGTTAGGTCTTGTTTATCGTGATCGGGTTTGTGATTAGTTTCCATTTCTTGTGGCAGATGTCAATGGAATCTTCCACCTACATAGGATTCACGGATGGTGCAAGCCGTCACACTCAACACTCAGCCTCAGCTACTTGGGTGATTTATACTCCTATGGGTCATGCACTGTCTTCAGGAGGTGTATGTCTACGGCCATCTTCCAACAATGTTGCTGAATATAGTGTCATTATTGAGCTTCTACGGGATGCCATTTTGCATGGTGTTCTCTCTCTTGAGGTACGTCTTGATTCAGAGTTATTAGTGTCACAGCTCAATGGTTTGTACCATGTTAGAGATCCGAAATTATTGAGGAGGTTCTTACGTGTGAGATTGCTAGAACGGCAATTTGAGAACATAACATATATACACATTCCAAGAAATTATAATCAAATTGCTGACTCATATGCTAACTATGTGTTAGATTGGCATTTGTTTCATTCATCATAAATTAATCATAAACACACCTTTTACACATGTAAATAAATAAACCGATCACCATAAAAAAAATTTAATATACATCAAAAATGTGGTAATACATAATGTCATAATACAAAATTGGGGCTTTGAAAGCCACCATCATATACACGGTAGTACAAAATAGAAACACTCCCAAGTGTCTATTCCTATGGAGGTGGATGAGGTTTGTGATCATGATATGTCACCACGGCTCTAGCTAGCCGCCGGAATAAACACACCCATGCGTGTGGTACACCAACCACCTATCTCTGCATAGCCTCAGGCAAGTCCTCGACTTGCGCCATGGGAATCCTGTGAGTCAGTCGCACAAAGTTGGTATGGATGCTTTGGAGCATTCGCTCCGCATCCACACCGGTGATATTGTCTCCTCTTCCCCTCCGTCTATGATGTGGGAAGCCCTCTGGTCGCCTTGGTCCCACATCTGCACATCAATGGTAGATGTCATTATGTATTGTCACCCAAAACCATGTCCTTTTGATTCCATTAATCAAGAAAACACAAAAAAAATTAAATAATTCAAAAATTTTAAAAAGAGTAAGGGTCGAGATTCGTTACCTATGTCTCCATATGCTGAACCTGGTGGTAATGGCATGTCCGGGTCTCCCCGGAAGTCTATCCCTGCATAAGGGTAGTCCTCTATGGCAACAATCTATCATCGCCACCATGGAAAAAAGTCTTCTAGATAAGGGTTGGCCACCCTACCACCCCCCAGTCTGCACATCGCGTCTTCCCAACGTTGTTGGGCCGGATCTCGAACCCCGTGGAGAGGAACATCCACTCTAGGGCTCAATCCTAGAACACACTCGAAGAAAAACATGCTCAAGATACTGCTGAACCCGAAGTTCTGTATCCTACCTGCCTTGTACTCACTGAGCTGATGTTTCATGTTGCTCAGTAGGGAAGTGCTCCAGTAATAGATGGTCAGTGTCATGCACTCCACCGCATAGAACATCAGTGGCCGAGAGGCCTGATGGAGTGATGCTAAGCCTACTATCCTGCCCAGCATCAATAGTATGGCCTTTAGGCCCAGCACCTGTATAGCGTTGGTGGGAACTTGGCTCCCCACCTTCTCCGTCTCTGGGTAGCAGTACACAGCTATGTACTCATCGATAGTCATCCCATGACCTGGCCCTCCGCGGGCATGAAGGTTCACAATCTCACCTCGCCGTGATAGACCTGTGATAAAGTAGATATCCTCCACCTCAATCTTGAGGGACATACCGTCTAGCCAGAAGGACTCTGAGTCCGAATCCAAATAGTCTACAAGCATCTGTAGTAGTCCTGGTTTGGCCCTCAAGCCTCCTAGGCACCAAAACTTGTAGAGTCCGCATCTTCTTAGAGCTTCTTGATCCATTCTGTCAGCCCTTACTGCTTCCTCTATGTCACCATGCTCGCGTTCTCGCCACTCTAGCACCATCCTGCATGAGAATATGACCAAAATATCCATTAGATTCTTGTAAATCTTAATGCGCGGCGTCATACGCGGTTTTTTTCAAAATAGCCGCGTATGTACGCGGTTTCTGGTCCCTTTTCCGCGTATAGCTAGCCCTCTATGCGGAAAAAGCCTCGATACCTACGTGGGCCATAGCGCTCATGTAAGTTTGGCCTTTAAAAATTCATTTGACCATGAAAAATCATAAAAATTGTATTGAAATGCAAGCAGAGAACATGAGTAAATACCTGGAAGAATCGGTTGTGAATTCCACCGGTTGGATCTCCTGGAATTTGCAGTTGAATATCAGAGCTCAAATGGGTAAAAGTTTCAAATGATTTCTATTTTTTACTATTTATAGAAAAAATTTCGAATATTTGAAAAAATTTACTCCCTTTCCTATAGTTTTGACCATTTCTAACCATTTTGGACAGTTTCTAACCTAATTGGTGATGTAGAAGACCGTTTTCAGTGCTGTTTCAGCCTTTGGATTGACCCGTTCGTACTGATCTCAGGTATAACATCTATACTGAAATATAGTTTAGGTTCACCACCGTTTGCATTTTGCATGACCTTATGACCATGTCACTATATCCTTAGGTACGAACCCACTCTATTATGTTACGGAACCTTCTTGCTGCTATAGAAGTGGCATGATATGAGTGGTAGAGACTCACCTTACATGGGTACCCTAGTTAGCACCTTATTTGCATTTGGTTCCCATGCCGATGTTTCCCCCTTTAGGGTGTGGGAGTCCATTGTATAGTATTGCCATGACATTTAGCAAGAGCCTCACTCCTCTTGATCTTATGCTGGCCATGACCCCCCGGACTCCCTTGTATCAAGTTGTGGATGCATTATCATGAGCTTTTCCTATCTTATTGAGCTTTATGCCGGCTCCCCTGACATTTTGTTTCAGCCATATAGCCCGAGCTTGTCTCATGTCTAGCCATGCAGAGCCTTTCTTTATATCCTTCGCAGCTTGATTCCCTTTTTACCGGGAGGGGATTTTCCCTCGAGTGTCGATATCCTACACATGTATCCTTGCATTGAGCATAGGTATGTTCCACTGCTTGGAACTAGTTTGTTTTCCCTAAATGACACTCTTCTCCTCGTAGTTTGTAACTATAAAGCTAGTTTATTCTTTTTTCAAGCTTTTCAAATAACTGAAAAAGACCAAAAAAATCAAAAAACCAAAAAGACGGACAAGAAAAGATATTATCTTTGGCAGCTGTCGAGTCGTGTCGCCTTCAAGCAGAGCACTGTATTCACATCCATTGGTTGGGTTATAGTTTGAATTAGGAGCTGTACTCGTTATCTGAGTTTTATCTCCACTGACTGGTTAAGCTTCCAGTCCCTATGGAGCCTCTATTGATGCCCCTGCATCATAGAGATGTCCCAGTTTGTATATCAAGTCTATGCTGCCTTCATTTCAGTCACCATACGCCGTTATGCTCTTTTTCGAAGGAAGTTGAAACCTGAGTCGGCCATTCCTCAGTTATCTTGAATTTGCATGTCGGCCATTCCCAGTACAATTACTGGTTCGTGCACTTTATGATTGAGTTATTCCATATTATACAGCCTTGCTGAGTACCTCGTGTTGGATGATGGGGGATGCCCTAATGCCCTCCTTCCAGCGGATTTCATCCCATCGACTTTAGATCATTTATTCTGGGATTGGAGTCTAGAGTCATTTTGAGTGCCTTGAGACTTGCAGTCATCAGTGGCAGGTTCTCTCACCATCGACAGTTTTGGGAATACATCAATGTCCCCTGATCAATGGATTATCTCAAGTGTTCGACCTCAACACATTTATTCACACTTGTTAGTTTTCACTCTAGTACCTTGATTCCCATTTTCATTATTGGTGGGTGATCTCGCGTCTGTTAACGGTATACATCAATGACCGGTAATCAGACGATGGACTACTATGTTCGACCTCGACACCTCTATTCGCATAGTAGGACTTGTAATCGTAGTGGTTTGTGTAGAAGACCTTCCAGATTGGTGGCATCCACTATATGCTACCTCCTTGATTGTGCCAGTGTTCATGAGATTTCAGCTCTCGTGACTTGTTCCAGTATATGTCAGACATTTCCAGCCACTATGGAGATCTTGATCTGTTATATATCTTCAGCCTTTGTGGAGATCATGATACTTTGTATATCTTCATCATGGAGATTCTGATCTATGTATATTGTACGTGGCGATGACAACATATGTTATCATGTTTCATGCTCATGACCATTGTACTCTTATGTATCCGGGACTGCTATATGTATTTGCAGTTATATGCAGAGTTGTATTGTGGTATTATGCTGATTGGGTGGCTGGTATTCCATTTGGGTACCTTCATCACTTCACTTCTGGGATGGACTTATAATGTATTTCGGCCATCGTATAACCCCTCTGATCTCATACATTAGGGGGCATCTGTTATAGCGGATTTCACCACACTAGCTGAATCACCCATTGTATGGCCTTCCCCTGTCCCGCTGTAGACTCATTAGCCCCTATGGACCATTTGTTGTCTTTTGATGTATCATTGACCATCCCTAAAAACATTAGAAAAATGATATATGCGGCATTTTCCCTGATAACCGCGTACATACATGGATATTCCCTCTATATTCGCATACATCGGGATGTGTACATAATCCAAAATCCTTTGGAGCGTTCCTTGACTTGGATCCGACTCATATGACTCCTGGCCTTCCATATGCCTTGAGATCGCACAGATTCGACCTTTCAGTATCACTTTGAAAAGCTATATAAGGAACAATTGAGACATTGAAAGCATAAGAGAGAATTGAGAGTATCGAAACTATAGTCCATTGTTGCCAGAACTTATGCTTGAGTCTGCATCCCTTTGTCCCTTGGAGCACTGTTGTGTTCTTTCCAAGATTTCCTTTTGCTAGTAAGCTTGCTATCGAAGTGATGGAGGATTGAGGTGGTGGAGGCCCAAGTGGGGGATTCAGTTTCTCTGGTTCGCAGACGTGCCGTCAGAGGTTGTCACTTGTAATCTCTGATTCATATTAATAGAAATATCTTTTCCTGTCCAGTAATGTGTATTTGAATGAATATTGTATCCATTGGAATATGTCAAATGCTTATACATTATTGATTATATATGCTAGAATAGATCTAACACCATGAAATATAGTATGCTTGTATTGTTTACTTGTTGTTGAGGACGTGCTATAACAATTCAAGCTGAAGATTGGAAAGCTCAACGGGGATCTACTTCAACCATCCGAAATAAGGTACGAGGTTCGATACTTTAGTGTTAGATGTTTTTATTTCTATTTCATATTGGGAAAGATTGATTTCTGGAGTCTAGCTGTTTGTTGTGGTACCCCAAGCCATAGGAATTTTTCTCCGTAACAGGTAGACTCCTTCTTGATCCTTCAGCTTCATCATCTTCTTCATTCATAATAGCATCATTTCTTATCCAAATGCTAAGGTGGATAAAAGGTTCTTCAAGAGTTGATTTATTCATATTCCTCATCGCTTGAGGGATCTTCTTTGGATGGTGAGAGCTTGATCTTCAGTTTCTCCCATCTTGTTTTCTCTTATTATTAGTTGAGCTTCTTCTTGTGTGTGCTCTTCCCATATTCTGCTGAAAGTAATCACTTCCTTCTAGCACACATTCTTTGAATGAATGAATCCCATGATCCTGGGAGGCCATTCAAGGTGGTTATCACCACTTCTGCATTCTCCAATTCTTCTTCTACCACTTCAAGTTGTTCTCTGATTTGAGAGACCCCTGAAAAGTATGACTGTATGGTCTCTGCATTCTGGATCTTCACATTCTTCAACTGTTTTCTCAAAGTCATATTCTGATTTGTGTTCTTCCCTTCAAATAGCTTGGTCAAGGAATCAAACATCTTCAGTTTCTTTAGGGAAGACACTTGTGGTACAATGTGATCCATGATTGAATAAACAATGATCTTCTTGGCCTTAACCAATTTCTTCTGGTGTAAGGCTTTTAGCCTGATCTCCCTCTGTAACTGGAACCTCTCCACTCATGTAGGTGTCCAATTCATTTTCTTCAGAGAGATCAAATACTTCCATGCTTAGAATTTGTCAACTTCACCAAGTTTATCATCAATCTGATGTGATATATCACTTTGAAATGAGAACCTCAAATGCAAATAGCAAAAGAGTAGATCTTACGGATTTTAGGTGTCCGTCCTAGTTCCGGAGTTGGCTGATCTATGGTTTGTCAAAGAAACCCTAGTTTTCAAAACTTGGAATCTTTCAGATCAGATTGGATAGAAAGATAGATATCTTCAAGTTGAGCTGTCCAATGTACTCATTTTTTGAAAACAGTGGAGGGAATCTCCCAGAACAGGAATCCCTAGTTTTCCAATTTTTTTGTAGAAATGCCTATTACCGTTTCTATAGTTTCTCCAAAATTACTGCTCCTCTATGTCTAAAATTTTGCAATGACGTATCCTTACATTTCCCTGTTCCAACACCATAATTTTAATCATAATTTGTTTCACCAATTGGGACTTATGATCCTTTTCCCAAGTTGACCTGTTACAGGACCATCCAGAACAGTGAAGTTGTACGGACTGCCACGTGTCACTGTCTCATCTTCTAAGTCTAAAACTAGGACCACAAAAATTAAATTATGTTCCCTTTCTAGAACATCTTTAGAAATCTCATTTGGACCTATGTATCCCAATATATAGCAATTCTCCCCAGGTATCCTATTTAGGGATGAATCCTTGAAGAGGCTGCAACCCTAATGTGGAGGGATCATATTTCCCAAAATATAGCGAATCTGAGGCTGAATTTTTGACACAGTGTAAATAAGGATTGTATCTTTGGCCTCTGCAATGTTAAGCTCTTGAGACTTTGCCAGTCCCAATACATAACGAATGTACAAAAACTTATCAGTTTTAGTATTTAGGGTTTTTCCAGCTCGGGGTCAAACTAGGGTTTGACTTTCCTGGAGTTTCACCCAACCAAAAATCTTGATCCATGTCTCTAAGCTTCGATTTTGATGAGGAGAGAAATCCTATGTCGGGCTCACTAAATAATTCCTCTTCTGCAAGAAGCCCTAATTTCCCGCACCAAAACTGAAAATGCTTGGAATCGAATTATGCTTCGACAGAAAGATGCGCCCTTCAATGGAGAGTCAGGATAGCATACTTTTGCTTATGGATTGTGGAGAGAAACCCAAAAGGTAATAAGCCCTAGATTCTGCAGCTGCACAATGTCTTCTTCTCAGGTTAGCTCTGATACCATGTTGGATTTTTATCTTTCAAGCTAGCATTATGATCTTAGAATATTTTAACTGAGAGAATAACATGCACATCAATAAAACACAAGAGACAAGAGACACAAATAATTTTCCTTGGGGAAACCATAAAGGAAAAAACCCCACAACTTCCTCAGAGATAGAATCAGTACCAAAAGTAAAACCCGAAAACATAAAGATGATCTCCCAACAGAAGTAGTCTCTCTCTTGTCCCAACAACTTCTCCTCTCACTCATTTCCCCCAATCAGTGAGTGTGTGTGTGATAAATAGAGATTCTCACTCTCTATTTATATTCTTTCATTCACTTGAAACCCACTCCAACATGTCGGCCTCACTTAACAATTACATATTAGAGTCGACATCTCTAGGGGTGTCTAATAACCCTAGTGCCCCACAACTTGTGGGAGCTTTGCCTCCTCCTACCAACAAGGAGGTTTATCCTTAAAATAATGGTGGGGACTATTTCCCCAACTTACAATGACTCACCTAGGGTTGACTTATCTAGGATAGTCTAACAACCCTAGGGCCCCACAATTGTGGGGACTTTAACTCTTGACCAATAGGAGGGTTACCCACAATGACTTGACATGATTTTTTTACATTATAGAAACTTTCTGGAATAAACATCGGGGTATCACATGACTCAAATAAATTACAGACAAATCCTGGAATAAACATCGGGGTACAATACGTATGATATAAAGATGAATACATTCTGAAGTTACAATTACATCAACAAGGATTAAGGTCCTCCACAATTAGGAACATTAAATCATTAGAGAATACCTAACCACAACAAAGTCCCTCTTTGAAAAGAAAGGATGACTATAAAGGTTTGATGCAGCAAGATAGATTCTCCCAGACCTTTTAGATCATTGATAATTTGTGTATGTATTTCCAAAGAATGTCATCTTCACTTGGAACAATTGGTGTGGAGAGTTGATTCATGTTGTAGAAAGGCTAAATCAAATTTTTATTTAAGAGCCCCTCTTCTCAAATTACTTCAAAATAGGTTATTTTATTCTTCTGGGCATCAGATTCAACAAGTATTGGATAATTGGCCAATCCTCTTATAGTGGAACCTACAAGGTGAGCCGAAACATATCCTCTTGTTTTTAAATAAATGTGGTTTTGTCAACGGGGGTTTAAAGGTAATTATAGTGTGTGGTGAGAGGATGTTTATATCCACATAAGCTCAAAAATGCTATGTTATAGCAAAAACCAAAAGTGAAAGCTACGATAAATTCCTTGAAATTTTTTAAAGCCATGATCATTGAGTGGAACTTCAAGGATCAATGAACCTTCTTGGGAAATGATATTTTTGATAAAGTGACTGGATTTATGTAAAACCAACACTAATAGATGCAACATGACCATGGAATTTGATAATTGTTGTCATAATATAGATTTTCTCATAATTGTTAGACTACAAAACTCCATGATAATAACATATTTCCAAGAAGGGTGATTAGAATATGATCATCACGTTGCTTATAGAATGTCTCAATGAGACACCATTTTGTGTACTTTAATTCTTATGAAGTATTCCCATAATCGTAGGATGGACAAATCTCAACAATGTTTAATAACATACTTGAGCATAATGTTGTCTCATGGAATGTTGTGATTTGGGATTGCATGTAAAATGGAAAATCAAGGAAGATCACAAATTTTTTTAAAGAATGACACAATGGAGATATGCATCGTTTCAAGCATGGAGAGATGTTCTTACATTGGTCGTGTTGTTTATTTATGTGCACCTAATATATACTCGGAGTGTCTTTGACATACCACTTACAATTACCAACAAAAATTGCCAAAATGTGAGGGTATTCCATCATGGTACCTTTTAAGGTTATCATCATAGATTGGGCATTAACCTTCATTTGTCCAAGACATAACTAGTGAGGAATTTGAGGGAGTAAAAGAATATAATATGTGATTAATTTGTCAAGAAAAGGGAAAAATACGAGGCAAAATTTGACAATTTATGAGGTGGGAGGACACATTAATTAAACTCAAAACCTCACACATCCAAATATGCCATGTAAGTAAGGAGAATGTTTCTGCATCAACGTTACCTTAGGCCATTTTGTCTCTAGATATCATTTGACATTAAAAGGCCTATGTCCACCACACAAGCCCTATAAAGGGAATATTTATAATGTAAGTGGAATATACTGTTTGTTTCAAGTTTGGAAAACTAAGGATGGCTTGCATGGCCTAGTCTGTGTTCTAGGGTAAACATATGAAGTCCTAGGCCATAACATTTTCCTCAAGGGATCAGGTCCCACACATGGGCCCTAGTCCATAAAATCATCTCTATGTGGGAAACATTTATCTTAAAATCATGAATTTCCCATTTCAATATTTGTGCGACCAAGAATGGTTACCATTGATTGGGCCATATTATCAAGTCAAAATATAACATCTAATTGTAAGGGGCGCATGGGTCATGTGTGATGACTTAGACCACCTCAAAGCCCTATATACTATATAGGTAATATTTATCCAATGAGTAAGATATGTCGACCATTTTGAGGTTTGGCACACCAAGTATGCATTTAAGTCCTTAGACCACGGGTTGATGTGAAAAGTCAAGTTGTTGGGAAAAAATGTTTTTCCTTAGGGCTCATGAAATATTTGTGGGGCCTTAGGCCACCACATAGCCATATAAAGGGAATATTGGCATGCGAGAAAGATATAGTACCTATTTTTATGAATTTTGGTTAACCATGGATATTTATTATAACTTAAGCAATGGCATGGTCAAAATACATAGCCTTATGCCATAACGTTTTCATTTGTCCTATAAGCAATATACCATCTCTATTTAAATATTTGCAACACTTAAGATGATTTCTATAACTTGGTCCATGGACCAAGGTATAAATTTAGGGAACAAGGCCATATGAATTACCTTGGGGCTCATGTCCTATGAATGGAGGCCTAGATTATAACACAAGGACTACATGGGGAATCGTATCCTACATGTGAGATATATTCAATAATTTGAGGAAGGGCCCGCAAAGGATGGTTTTCAAGGGCCATGTTATGATATAAGGTTAAACAAAGGTATTTGGTCATAACATTTTTCTCTAATATCACGATCCATGTTTAAGCCCTCAAACGACCACACATAACCTCCATAGGGAATCATTATCCTACAAATGAGATATGATAGAAATTATCCTCTTTCTAAAACTATACATGGTTCTCAATACATATGTCATGGTTCAATGCTAAAATCCCTAGGCATACACTATAACACTCATATATGGGGCTTATGATCTATTTGTGGGATCATAAACCACCACATAAACCTTACAAATGGAATCTTCATCATGCCAACGAGATATGGTCCTATAATGGGGATACAACTTCTTGGTTTCCAAGCCAAGGTTGATACAAAAATTCAAGTTATGCCCCATAAAATTTGTCTTTGGATCCCATGGTCCATACATGGGACCCTGGATGACCACACAAGTACTACAAAGGAAATATTTAGCATATGAGTGAGATATGGTGTTTGTTTCAAGGTTTATCACACCATGGATGGTATTTATGAATCATAAAATGTTTTAGGGTTTAAATTCAAGGTCTTGATCCAAAAATAATGCCACAACGAATATATGCATAATTTCAAGCATGGAGAGTTGTTCTTACATTGGTATTATTGCTTCTTTATGTGGACCTAATAGATACGTGGAGTGGATTTGACATACCAGTTACAATTACCAACAAAAAATTCCAAAAGGTGAGGGAATTCCATCATGGTACCTTTTAAGATTATCGTCATAGTTTGGACATTGACCTTTATTTGTCTAAGACATGACTAGTGAGGAATTTGAGGGAGTAAATGAATTCAATATGTGATTAATGTGTCAAGGAAAAGGGACAAATTCAAGGGGAAAATTGTCGATTTACAAGGTGGGAGGAGACATTAATTGAGCTTAAAACTTCACACATCCAAACATGCCATGTAATTAAGGATAATTTTTCTGCATCAACCTTACCTTAGTACATTTTGTCTCTAGGGATCATATGACATGAATAGGCCGATGTCCACAACACAATCCCTATAAAGTGAATCTTTATCATTTCATTGGAATATAGTGTTCATTTCATGTGCACACTAAGGATGGCTCGCATGGCCTAGTCCATGTTCTAGGGTAAACATAAAAATTCCTAGGCCAAAATATTTTGCTGAAGGGATTGAGGCCTACACATGGGACCCTAGTCCATAATGCCATATCTATGTGGAAAATATTTGTCTTACAAGCAATAAATGGCCATTTCAATATTTATGTGACCAAGAATAGTTATCATTTATTGGGCCATATTATCCAGTCAAAACATAACGTCTAAGGGCAAGGGGCTCATGGGTCATGTGTGATTCCCTAGACCACCTCAAAATCCCTATATAATACATAGTTCATATTTAGATAGTCAATAATATATGTCGAGCATTTTGAGGTTTGGTACACCAAGTATGGCTTCCAATCCCTAAGCCATGGTTTGATGCAAAAAGTCAAGTTATTGGGCCAAAACATTTTTCCTTAGGGATCATGAACTATGTGTGGAGCCTTAGGCCACCACAAAGCCCTATAAAGGGGATATTGGCATGTGAGAAATATATAGTACCTATTTTATGAATTTTTGTTAACCATGGATATTTAGTGTAACTTAAGCAATGGCAAGGTCAAAAGACATAGCCTTAGGCCATAACATTTTCATTTTTCCTATACGCAAGATATGGTCTCTATTTAAATATTTTTTACACTAAAGATGATTTCTATGTCCCGGACCATGGACCAAGGTCTAAATTAATTAGGGTACAATTCCATATGAATTACCTTGCAGCTCATTGACCATGAATGGAGGGCTATATTATAACAAAACACCTACGTGGGGAATCTTAGTCGTCATGCAAGATATATTTATTGTTTTGAGGAATGGCACACTAGGGATGGTTTTCAAGGCCCATATTATGATAGAAGGTTAGATAAGGGACTCAAGTCATAACATTTTTCTTTAAGCTCATGGTCCATGCTCAAGCCCTCAAACCGCCACACATACCCTCCATAGGGAATCATTAGCCTAGAAATGAGATATGATAGTCATTTTCCTCTTTCTAACACTAGACATGGTTCTCAATGCATATGTCATGGTTCAATGCTAAAATCCCTAGGAATACACAATAACATTCATATGTGGTGCTTATGATCTATTTGTGGGGTCATAAAACACCACATATACCTTACAAATGGAATCTTCATCATGCCAACGAGATATGGTCCTATAAAATGGATGTAGATTCTTGGCTTCCAAGCCAAGGGCGATACAAAAATACAAGCTCTTGGCCCATAAAATTTGTATTTTGATCTCATGGTCCATACATGGGACCCTGTACAACGACACAAGTCCTACAAAGGAAATCCTTGGAATATGAGTGAGAAGTGGTGTTTAATTCAAGGTTTATCACACCATGGATGGTATTTAGGAGTCATAAAATGTTTTAGGGTTGAAATTCAAGGTCTTGAGCCATAATTGTTTTTTGTAGATCTCATGGGACATGTGTGGGCCCACAACAACCACACAGGAAATTTGTAGGAAATCTCATCCCAGGAGTGCATTATGGTTGTGATTTTGAGGTTTTCCACTTTAGAGGTTAGTTTTAGTGCTTAATACATGGTTTGGTGCCAAGATATAGGTTGTTTGTACATAACATTTGTCCTTGATCCTCATGGTCCATGTGTAGGGCCTCAAGCCACCATGATTTGGAATGTGATAATGATACGGTGCTCATTAATTTAAATATTTGAGATGCTAAGTGTGGTTCTCATTTCACATTCAGTGGTCCAATGCCAAAAGAAAAATCCTTGCACCAATATTTTCCTCTATGACTCATGGGAAATGTGTAGGGCCTTTGCTTTCACACAACCCTACATAGGAAATTTTTAACATGCAAGAGGAATATGGTGGCCATATCAATATTTGTAACATGTCTAAGGATGGTTGCTATGAAGCAAGATTTAAATTGAGGGTCCAATTCTTTACCAATTTCATATAAGGCTCATGGTCCTTGGACGGTCTTCTATGTCACCACATATAGCCTATGTAAGGAATATTTAGCATACTTGTCATATATGGTGATCATTTTCAGGATTAAGAAACTAGGGATGGTTATAAAGCCCCATTCCTTGGTATAGGTCCATGTATAGAATCTCACGCTAAAAATGTTTGTAAGGATCTCATGGTCCATGTATGGCGCCCCAAACTAACATGCATGCCCTCCATAAGGAATTTTTGGTTTTGAATGTGATATGTTAGTAGAATGAGGTTTAAACTACCAAGGTTGGTTCTCAATACATTTCCCATGGTTTCATGTGAAAAGCAATGGTATTGGGCCATAACATTTGGGTGGGGGGGGGGGCTCATAATCCATCTATCATGCCATACGAAACTATTGGGGAAAAATATTTGTTGAGGTGGTGTCCTTGCATGTAAGTTAGTAAGAAACAAGAGGAAGGTGAGAAATACTTAGTTATGTTCTACCCTAGGTGCATAAAGATACATGCCATAATTGAATATAAATACAACATGAATAGAATCCTTATCTTCTTTAATTATAATGACGTTAATCACTCAACATAATTTTTCTTAACTTATGTCAATTCCACAATACATATAGATGGGAATTATATACCATGAAAAACATAGATGGTTGAAAATAAAATTGACAAGTTATATAAGCATTGGATCAAGTGGAAATTCAATGAAAACTTCATCAATATGAATAAGATGAAGTTGTACATACAAGATTCGTATCACAGTGCTGCTAAAAAAAACTACATATCCAAAACCATAGCTAGAAAAAACAAGAAAAACCTTAGATAAACCAAGGTTAATCAACAACATTAGTCAGTAAAGATAAAATTCCTATCACGTAAAGATGACTCCCCACCCCCCCCCCAACAAAAAAACTCTTGAGAATTGGATTTTGTGGGAGGTATTTAAACAACTTCCCCAAAAATCAAATTATAATGATTTTTTTTTTATTGGGGGGGAGGGGGGGGTTTAAAAACAACTTCAAAAGGAATTTTAGGGGGCGGGGTCTTTCAACCCCGCCCTGCCCAAAAAAAAACAAAAACAAAGACAATTGGACTTTTCAGGGTGGCTTTAAAATAACCTCCCCCAACAATCCAACTCTCATGAATTTTAAGGGTTTTTTTTTAAATCACCTTGGAAATTACCTTTAGGGGGTGTCTTTCACCCACCTCCCAAAAAAACATCCAAAAGTCCAAATTCTATTGACTTTTAAGGGGGGTTATTTAACAACTACATTGAAAAATCTATTGACTTTTAAGGGCGTTTTTATAACCACCGCCTCCAAAAGTCGAAATTCTATTGAATTTTAAAGGGGTTATTTAAAAAATGCATTGAAAATGACCTTTAGAGAGGGTCTTTCAACTACCCCCCGCCCTAAAACAAAATTCACAACAATTGGGCTTTTGAAGGCATCTTTATAACCACCGCCCCTAGAATTCCAAATTATCATGAATTTTAAAAAAAAATTGTTCAAAAACCACCTTGAAAAGGAACTTTAGGGGCGTCCTTCATCCCCCCCCCCACCCTAAAAAAAATTCATGATAATTGGAGTTTTGAGGGTGTATTTATAACAACCGCCCCCAAAAGTCCAAATTCTCATCACTTTTGGGGACGGATTTAAAACAACCGCCCCCAAAAGTCCAATTCCTATGAATTTTTGTGGCAAATTTAAAACAATCGCCCCCAAAAGTCCAATTCCCATGACTTTTAAGGGCGAATTTAAAACAACTGCCCCCAAAAGTCCAGTTCCCATGACTTTTTGGGGCAGTTTAAAAAAAATGCCCCCAAAAGTCCAATTCCCATGAATGTTCGAGGGGGGTTAAAAACTACCTTGAAAAGGACCTTTAAAGGGTCTTTCCAACCCCCCCCCCCCCCCCCCCCTCCCCCCCCCCCAAAAAAAAAGGTCATGAGACAGGGATTTTGGGGTGGGTTTAAAAACCGCCCCCAAAAGTCCAATTCTCAGGAATTTTGAGGGGGGGTTTTAAGAACCTCCCCAAAGACCTAAAAAATGTTTTTACGAGGGGGGGTTGGAAAAGCACCTATTGTAGACACAACCGATCCCATTTTAATTGACAAAATAAGAACCCCACTTACTTATTATGAAGAGAATCTCGAATTTTATTATCTTGTTTGTGGGATTTCATGATTGTTGTCTTTATCCTTGTGTCTTTTCATGCTTTGGATTTAATAAAATTTGCTAAAAAAATATGTGTTTTTATGTATTCTATGAATTGCGAAAGACACAGTTTTTCTTTGAAACATGTTGTTTTCGCAATCCGCAACCCACACTGTGGATTGCAGATGCCCAAATTTTTTAAATTTCGAATTTATCATTTCCGCAACCCACAACCCGCAATGTGTATTGCGGATGTTAGAAATCATTTGTTCAATAAAATCAAATTTTCAGTTCCGCATTTTCCCAATCCGCAAAGCGGATTGCAAAAATAGGAAACCAAAATAAACAAATAAAAAGCCACACCCGCAATGCATATTGCGGATTGCGGAAGCAATAAACTATTCTAAGTTGAAATTTTAACTTATGCAACCCGCAACCCATAATTCCAATTGCGGATTGCAGGAACCAAAATCAAGATTTTCAGAAAAGTACTTCTGCAAAATGTTTGCGGATTGCAGAAATTGTATAATTTCTAAAATCATTTTCGCATTTTCACAACCTGTAATGTGGATTGTGGAAGTCACTTTTTCAAATTTAAAATTTTCATTTCCGCATTCCTGCAGTTTTGGGGTTTCCACAATTGCAGATTGGAAGTCACTTTTTCAAATTTTCATTTTTCATTTCTACATTCCACAACCCGATTTTTTTCGGATACTAAATTTCTTTCCCGGCATTTGATTTTCGATATTTTGTGAATATTTATTTTGGATTTTGTTTTAGTTTTTATTTTGGAAAATTATTAGTATGGCATAATGGATTTAATAATTATATCAATGGCCACAATTCACCCAAAAATGAAATCAATGGCTGCAACATAGATTCATAACTTCCAGGAGTAATATCATGAGATTTATAAGTCTAAATCAAGCCTGAGATAGCTCGTTTGAAAGATTATAAGATCATGAATGGTTTGGGAATATTATTTTTTCCAATTGAATAGCTTAACCACCCCAAAACTCTACCTTAACAGTAAATTTCATATTTCAATCAGATTTATCTATTTTTGTTATATTTTGATTTGCAAATGGATTTTTATAAATTTGGATATTTTTATTAGATTTGGAATGATGTTTTAATTTGTCTTTTGAATTGTATAGGTGTGTATTTGGATTTGGAGGAATCAAATTGAAGGATTTACATCCCAAATTTGGAGCGGTCAAATCGTGCCAAGTGGAAATAAATGACCTTTGGACGTGATTTATGGAGTGATGAAGATGCATCTGAAAAATATGAGACATGGGTTTTGTGCAGAATGATCGCAATTAGTTGTATCGCAAGAGGAATTCCTAGAAAATATATTATTTGAGAGATCCGACTGTTTTTCAAAATGGAATTTCCTAGATTTCTCTCATGGGAGGATTTTCTAAATGGAACAACTCAGATAGTTATCTTAGCAATTGGGGAAATTTATCTTATCTTCTCTTGTCATTTATTTTATATAAATACCTACCTTCTATTCTCTGACAAAAAGGGGGATATCAGGAGAGACAAATTTCTTTCTTTCTCGGTAATAAAGAATTATTACGCATTTGTATGCATGCAGTTTGCTATTCAGATCAATGGATGACAATCTGATTTCTTAGCAAGCTAGTTCATCAGATCTGGAGGTCTTACGTAAGGTTTTTCATCAGCTTATTTAATAAATTGAAATTGGTTTATTTTATGCAATTCATTTTTCAAAATATGTTGATTGTCATCTTATATTCACATTCTGTTTCCTTCAATGGAAACATGAATCATTCAGTTGTCATCTTATTTTCAATTGCAACACGTATCATTTTCAATATGTGATGAATAGGATTCTTCATTTATCTTGGTTTTTGTTCATTGCATAACCTCTAATGTTTTCTAACATGTGAATTGATATGAAACTGATTTGTCAGCTTGATAATCAATTGAATAAGGATAAAAACTGATAATTTTCTTTTTACAATGACCAATTTATGAAAATAGCATTTTTGTTTTCATTCTATTAGTTCCATTAGATGATTATTTTTATCACTTATCATAGACTGATAGATCGACATGAAGTGGTTATTACAAATATATTTGATAAATTACATATTAAGTTTAGGTTTGCATTTAGGATTTAGTTTCATTCATGATTTAGAGTTTCCTCTTTGAGGAGAAACCATCACTTAGTGGCTAACGGAGCCATAAAACCTGTCGGAGTTAGCTATACCAAACATATTGAGGATAGGGTAATCGTTGCATAGGATTATTCGAAGCCTTCAGTTATGATATCTCCCTTACATTGGTGTTTGGGGCACTTCCAGGATATCCCATGTTTCAACAAATGGCACTAGAAGGAGGGCATGAACCAACACATTGCCCATAATAAAAGATAAATTTATTTATTACGCTTTCATTTTTTCCAAATCCCTACATGGGATTCTAACACTGTATTAAGCCTACAAGGGCCTTTACATAAGCTCCCTAAAAAGGCAGTTGATATCTTGCTGAATTTTGATAGTGAAGGTAATGTTTCTGTTGCCGATCATATTAGAAGGTATGAATCTATTTTGTGTTTATTTAATGTCATACATGAAGATGTTGCTTTCATATTTTTTCCCATTTACCTTTGAAGATAATGCTTCTCTTTGGTTTTATTTTTTACCTTTGAATTCAATTTCTAGATGGTTAGGATTTAAGAATGTTTTTAGAGATTCTTTTGAAGATTATGATATAACTCATATTTATCAAAATATGATTCAAAGACAAGTACATGATGGAGAATCAATTCAGGATTTTAACACCCATTTTTGACAAATGTTTTATAGCTTACACGAAGAAGATAGGAATTCAACACAACTCACTTTTCGTTGGTATGTTAGATCTCTTCCTAAGACTATCGCTATGTTCATCTTACGTGGAGGAATAACAAATTTGAATAAAGCATGAAAAGAAGCACAAGATATTGATAAATACATGAATAGGTATCCTTTCGATCTCTTTTCTCCTTCTGTTTTGTATGATGTAAAATATGTTGAAGATGAACAAGTCATTCAAACGAATTTTGAAAATTTGACTTTTTCTCAGTTTTATCATAATAATTCAACTAACAATAAAAATGAAGATTTCAACAATTATGAATGATATTTCCCATTTATTTCTAATAATTTAAAAGGTCCTCCTCCTATAAGTAATAATCATTCTTCATCATCCAATCAAATGATGGATCATAGAATAGGAAGTTTTAAAGAGGCTAATTATAATTCAGATTTTGAAGAACATGTTGATTCTACTCATTTTGTGAAATCTGAAAATTTGCGTTCTTCGTCATTCGATTTTGATTGTTATGAACAAAACAAGAACCATAAATATTTATAGGATGAGTTGGATGAAATTTAGATTGAATTTCAAAATATTTGTTCCAAATATGTTTTTTCTAATAATCAAATTTTAAATGAAAAGTTATTTCGATCAAATAATTCGAAATTAAATAAATCTAATGCACTTCACAAGAATGAATATCCAAATAAAAAATGAGAAGACATAGTTAATCATTCACAAGATTCTAACTCTGATATTTTCTTTCAATGCAATCGGGATGATATATTGCTAAAGAAATTATTTTCCACTTTTAATTTTGATGAAATTCTTTTAAATCATGATCGTAATAATTTCCAACCCACTTTTTATTATCCAATTTATTTATGGTTGAAACAATCATTTTTTAGCGATTTTTCATGTTATTTTTTTTGTAAATAAGAAGATTATTTTAGTTTTTCCAATTTTTGGATCTCCATTTTTAATATTTTTATTGTTGATGCATCATCTTTTTTCTTGTAGGTTTTCATATGCTTTTATGGTTGCATTAAAAATTTGATTTCACTTAGTTATATTGATTTTTTCTAAATCAGTGTAGGTTAGGTGTAGTTTTAACATAATTTAGATTTTATTGCTTTCTTTTATAATGCACTTACAAAGGAGTACATTGATTCCAAAAGTGAAGCAATTTTTGACACAACATATGCAGGCAAGTTTCCTCATACCTTTCATTTTCAAGAATGATTCTTTTACTTACTTGAGTTTAGGTATTTCAAGTCATGTTTTTTAAGTTTGAATTATTAACACTTGTTTATGTAAAAGTATAAGTAAAAGAAAACAATTTTAACATAGAATTATCAAAGGTTAATAAAACTTGCTTGATATTTTTCAATTACGAGAATTTCTTTTTCTTTAGAGTTAATGTTACAAATCATAGGAATTTGCTTTACAAATTGTTTTTAGAATTTTTAATAAAACATTGAACATTTCATATATTCTTTATGATCATTTCGAACACAATTTGAAGGAATTTAATTTTAAATCTTTCTTTTCCTTTGAATCTTGATTACCCATATGTCTTGATATGTGATGTCAATTTTTCAGATTGGTTTGCTTTGCTTCAAATTTTTTTTATTTTTTTTCTAATTTTTTCCTTTCAAGGTGTGAAACATTTTGGTGATTGATTAGTTTATCTCAGATCATTTTAGTTTGAAAATCAGGGGTGTCCATGTTAGATCAATTTTACTCAATCTATATATAAGGGTGTACTCTCGTGGGAATACAAACAACTAATCTATGCAGGCCTTTAATTGAGACTTTCCCACCTAAATCACCATTTTTTACAGATGCCTCATTCTAATAATTGAAGCTATAGGAATGATCTAATATTCCTGTCATATGTTCCATTAGTGATTGGCAGTAATTCTTTATAGACTGGTCAACCTTTCTCTATTCTGGATGTCACCTTGATGATCTTGAAATCCAATAAAATTCACCTAAATAACTGTAAATTGCAAGCTGGGAGGTATTATCACAAACAAGCCTATCATGTTCATAGATATTTAGTAAATGACGTTACCAAAATGTGGTTACTAATCCAAGGTAAAGCCTTGCAATTTATATTTCAATTAATACTATTTTTTGTTTTTGGTTAACTACAACTTGTTGCAATCAAGGACAGGGGGTGTTATCACACGCCATCCTTACCATGATCATGAGGTCTACTTTGGACTTAAATTACTTATGGGTGGTTAACAAGCCATGGTAGTTGTTTTTAGTATCAAATCTAAAATACAAGGAGTCTCCTTATAGAGATAGATACGGTTCAGTTTCCAGGTAGGGTTTGTGAATGGTATTGCTCAGTGCAATGGTCTTGTTTCAATAAGGTCATTGTTTTCTGCAAAATAAATAAATGGATAGAAAAATGGAGAAATAAAGTTAATAACTCAAGGCGATTAATGTTCTGATGATTTTTAAATAGATGTAAGGTTTTCCTAAGGTTTATCACAAACTTCCCTCTCATTCTTGCATATTGGTCCAAGGAGTACGCACCTCTTTTCTTTTGGGTTAATTTTTTCAAGTGAGTATCATTACAAGTGGTTTGGGCTGGGTAAATAACAATCATATAAATTTAACTTTGTCGGTTTGATTGTATTCTTATGAAGTCACTCTCAGATTATAGACTGAAATACTTTCTCATTCTATCATGTTCCTCCCTGAAATTTTTATAGAGATAACTGCCTCACCCAGTGAGTCGCCATTTGTTTTAGGCATGACAAATCCAATTTTAATTGACAAAATCATGAACCCCGCTTATTTATTATGAAGAGAATCTCAAATTTTATTATCTTGTTTGTGGGGTTTCATGATTGTTGTCTTTATCCTTGTGTCTTTTCATGCTTTCTATTTAATAAAATTTGCTAAAATAACCTTTTTTTACGTGTTTTGTGAATTGCGAAAAACACAATTTTTCTTTGAAACATGTTGTTTCCGCAATCCGCAATCCACAACCCGTAATGTGGATTGTGGATATCTAAATTTTTTAAGTTTTGAATTTCTCATTTCCACAACCCGCAATGCATATTTAGGATGTAGGAAAGGGTTTGTTCAATAAAAAATGAATTTTTGGTTCTGCATTTCTACAACTCACAATGCGGATTGCCGAAATCAGAAACCATAATAAACAAATCAAAAGTCACACCCACAACCCACAACCTGCATTGCGAACTGCAGATTGCGAAAGCAATAAACTGTTTTAAGTTGACATTTTCGCTTCCACGACCCATAGGTCGCAATGTCGATTGCGGGAACCAAAATCAAGATTTCAAAATATACTTCCGCAATATAATTTGTGAATTGTGGAAACTATATAATTTCTAAAATCATTTCCTCATTTTCACAACCTGAAGTACGGTTCGCAGAAGTAAAATTTTCAAATTTCAAATTTTCATTACTTCACTCCGATAGTTTTGGGGTTTTCACAATTGTGGATTGCAAATTGTAGAAGTCACTTTTTCAAATTTCATTTTTCCTTTCCACATTCCGAAACCCGATTTTTTTTGGAACCTAAGTTTCTTTCCCGACATTTGATTTACGATATTTTAGGAATATTGATTTTGGATTTTGTTTTGGTTTTTCTTTTGTAAAATAATTAGTATGGGATAATGGATTTAATAATTATATCAACGGCCACAATTCACCCACAAATGAAATCAATGAATGTTGAGTCTAAAACTTCTAGGAGCAATATCTTGAGATTTACAAGTCCAAATCAATCCCAAGATAACAGTTTGAAATCTTAGAAGATAGGGAATGGTTTGGGAATATTATTTTTTCCAATTGAATAGCTTAACCACCCTGAAAATCTTCCGTAACAATCAATTTCAGATTTGGATCAGATTTATCTATTTTCATTATATTTTGGTTTCCAAATGGATTTTTATTAATTTGGATCTTTTTCATTAGATTTGGAATGACATTTTAATTTATCTTTTGAATTGTATAGGAGTGGATTTGGATTTGGAGGAATCAAATTGAAAGATTTACATCCCAAATTTGGAGCGGTCAAAACGTGCCAAGTGGAAATCAATGATATTTGGACGCGATTTCTGGAGTGATGAAGATGAATGTGGAAATTATGAGACATGGGTTTTGTATAGAATGGGACCAATTAGTTGGAATGCAAGAGAAATTCCCATAAAATATCTTATTTGAGAGATCCGACTGGCTTTCAAAATGGAATTTCTCAGATTTCTCTCATGGACGGATTTGTTAAATGTAACAACTCAGCTAGTTAGCTCAGCAATTAGGGAAACTGGTCTTATCTTCTCCTGTCATTTATTTTATATAAGTACCTACCTTTTATGCTCTGACAGGGTGGGAAAGATCTCATGAGAGACAAATTTATTTTTTTCTCTGTAATAAAGAATTCTTATGCATTTTTATGCATGCAGTTTTCTATTTAGATCAATGGATGACACTTTGATTTCTCAACAAGCTAGTTCATTAGATCTAGATATCTTCTGTAAGTTTTTTCATCAGCTTATTTAATAAATTGAATTTGGTTTATTTTCTGCAATTCATTTTTTAGAATATGCTAATTGTCATCTTATATTCATGTTGAGCCGCAAAAAGACCACATTTTATTCACCTTTCATATACCATTTGTCACCTTATTCTATCTTATTCTTCCAAAAAACCATTAATATTCACCACTTTCATAATAAATATGGGTTTATATTACCATTTTCCAAATAATTTATTTTTGAGTATTTTGAGTGAATTTGTGGTTAATTATTGAGAAAAATAACATATTTTCATTATACTTTAAATTTGGGTGAGTTTGGTGATCTTTATCGATGTATTTGAAGATTTTAACAAGCTCAAAAGTGACCACCTAGCCTCAAATTCGAATTTCATCCTCAAGAGGTGGGCTAACATCAAGGAGAAGATCATGGAAATGTGGAGAGGATATCTCAACCAATATTTGTTGAGGATTTGAAGGGATGAGCTATACATTTGTTGAGGATTTTGAGGGATAAGTTGAGAGAATAGTGGATCTGTAGTTATGATCAGTTATCTTGAATTCATGTATAAATAGGAGGGCCCTCTCCTCATTTTGATTAGAGGTTTCTCTACTAGTTTGATAGTAGAGAACTGGTTCATCTTTTGATAGTCATGGATTTTATCCTGTTGTAATAGATTTCATATTTCAATAGATAGTTTGATTTCTTCATATTTTGATGTCTTGTGTATGAATTAGGTGTATTGATTTTATGTTAGCTCACAAGTTAATGTCGATTGATTTATACTAGTTTATTTCATGCATTCTTATGTGATCTTAAATCAGATTTATTTCCTGTAACTTCTTGCTTTTCTAAATTAGGTTTATTTCCATGTCATTTCTTGCTTTTGCGGGCTTAATTCAATTTCAATTACATGTATTTTTTATTTCAGTCACTTAGAGTATTAGATTAAATTATCTATATTCTGCCCCTACATATATTTTGTATGTACCTCACAAGTTTGCGCTCTCTCCGGGTTGACAATTAAATCGTTGAATATCTGTTATAAAATTGTTTAATATTTTTCCAACATTTTGACTTTGTTGTCAGGGAGGTGCTAAAAATGATCATAGTTTAGATAGATAGATATATTACTTTTATATTACAAAGCAAGAGGGAGGGGAAAACGGTAAGACGCAAGGACAATTTCACTACGAAATTTCCAGAATTTCCATGCTGTAACAACCAGACGCATCCACTATAGTGGGGTGCCCCAAATTCTTGTTGTTTCTGCAAGCGTGCTTATTTTTATTCAAAGTATTTTCTTTTTTGCAAATGTGAGTTTGTTTTTATGCAAGTTTTCGTTTACAGTTTTGTTGTGTAAAATTTTGGATTGCTTTCATTTTTGGGCGCCTTTATGTCATACTAACTTGCTTTTAGTTTTCTTGTTTTGTACATATTTTTGTGCACTTTTTATTTTTGTTTTTGTACTCGGTTTGTACTAACTCATTTTGTACTGTTTCTTCTGCATTTGTCATGTATTCATTTTTTTTCAGTTTTATTTTTAGCATTTGATTTGATGTGAGTAAAATGATTTTATGATCCTAGAGCAGCTCACTCAGATCCTAGCAAAAGTTGGGATCTCCTCTTCCCATGAAGGGAAGATCTTGATAGCAGTTAAAGATGTAAGTACTCCTCTTGATATAAGCAAGGAAGAATCGACATTTGAAGAATCACGCATATCAGACGAGGAACACCTGTTTGAACTGAAAATTGAAGAGGATGAAGAAGGGATCTCAGGTGATCATCATGCAAACGAAAGCTCCATCAAACAATGTTTCTAAGTAAGTATTAGGTTGGATCAGTTTTGTTTCTGTTTTTATTTTGATTTACATTTACAATCCGTAGTTTCACATACTTTTGAATCTATTCGATTTTATTTTGTAAAAATTTATGTAAACATATTTTTACTTCTTTTACATGAATGGTTCCATTGGAAATTTCATTACACTCAGATGATTGTAAATTTCAATTAGAATAGACTAGGTATGTTTTAGTTCTATTTCTAATTTAACATTGGTATTAGTATGTAGAATACTTTAATTTGCTTTAATATTTTTGTTTACTAAAATTTTCATTTTTATCTTAATTACTATATTGTTTTTAATCTTATTAGGAATTAAAAATTGATTTTAAATCTAGAAATATTTATAAAGAGAAAAAACAAATGAAATTTTGTTCTTTTTGAATTTTCATTTCTTTTTAGTTTTTATGTTAGGAATAAAAAATTAATTAAGAGATAGTTTCTTTTAATAAATAATTAGAAAATAAATTAAATAAATTAATAAACAAATAAAAAATAATATAATAAAAAAATGAATAAACCTATTTACTAGTTTTAGTTTTCCTATATAGTTTTTGTTTTTGTTTTACAATGTTGTTTATTCCAATTTTAGTTTTTTGAAAATAAAAATTTTAATTTAAAATATAAAAAATAAAAAATAAATTTATTAAAATAAAATTTTAGTCTTTGATGAACGCTTTTTTTTCAAGTGTGATAGGAATAAAAATTTATTTTGCATCTAGTTTAAAAATAAAACAAAATATATAGAAAAATTTAAAATTAACATTAAAAATATATATATTTTTTGGTTAAGTTGTTAGTTTTAATTTTAATAAAATAATAATAAATTTATATATTATTCAATCAACAAACCTCCAACATTAAATATTAATAAATATTAAAAACCATGGAATTCTAAACATTAATATATGTATAATATTAAATAAAACCTATTACAAATACAAGTATTCAAAGCAAATAAACATATGTATATTAAATAAAAACTTTAAAAATAAAACAAAGCCTAAAATATAAGACAAGTTGTTTTTCTCCATGCTCAAACCAAAAACTTGCAAAAATAAATGAAACAGAGTATTCAGCGCTCCATGCGAAACCTGCATATAGTCTGTCAAATGCAAATGCAAACAGTCCTTAACGCGCAATCTGCAAACAACCTATCATATGAAACTTGCATATAAACAAGATTTCTTGGATTCGTGATTTTATTGTTTGCTATCTCCTACCTGCCTCCCAAGTATTGATCTATGCATTCGCCCTTCCACACTAAAACCTACAAGTAAAACATCCATTGAGGAACGATCCGTTCATTATTTGATCCCCGAAAATAACGATTTATGTTATTATAAAACATAGTATTGTAAATAAACACCAAGTTATTGTTGAATAGATCAATATGTTCACGATATCTTTTTTATAATAGGTGAATCCACCTTGCATAGGATATCTTGCCGAGATTTGCTCCAAAAATCCTCTCCGTTCTATCTTTAGTAGACACCCATAACTCATTCAATCAACCGACTGGACTGGCTAATTTTCTGCGAGCAGTTACCGAATTGTGGGTATCCTGCCGCTAATTACATCTATAAAAAAAGACTTGTCATCATAAGTAACATAGTTTTAGTTGTATCATTTAAAAATCAATGATCAACTCACAGATCAATAGGATGTTATGCTCATGCAGTGCAGAGAGAGTAAAACTGAATTCCACTAAATCTGCAAACAAAACCAAATATTACTTTAGTTAATGCTCAGACCGTTCGATTGTCTCTTCGATTCGATGACAGGTATTATCATGAATTTAAATATTAGAGTCACCGCCTGGAACAGTAAGAATGAAAAAATGGACAGAGAATGTAAGAGAAAATGTAATGTAATGTATATTTTATAAATGTAGAGGTCAATTACATAATAGGTGCCCTGGTAATTTATACTGTAATTGGGGAAAGAGGTGACTTTTTAAGTCACCTCTTAGTTTATTTACATTAATTAACCTAGCTTAATAATTAAATTTGGATTTCATTACATTGCCTTTCCCTTAAGGAAGTTTTGTCCTCAAAGCTTAATTGACGACAATGACTACGTGAACTATCGCGACGTCTCTGATGTGGACATCTGTATGGGTTGTTACTGGTAGGTTTTATCCCTAGTTCTATTTTGATTATGTGTTCAGTTTTTTTGTTTGTTGGGAGCGCCTTAGGTAACTCTTGAAACAGCTTGTGATGTTTTCGAATTAGCTCGTGTCTCTAGTTGTTTGTCCATATCTCCTTTACTTGTTAGCATCTCCATTTCTCGACATTGAAGTCTGTACGTTGGTGCATATTTTCAACGTAGTTTTTCCATCTGATGTGTTGTAACCAGTTGTGTTGGAGGTGGTTGGAACCCATATAATTAGTGTGTTTTTTCGAATGCATGGAATTCAATAAAATGTTCTTGGTGATTTGCAGAGTATGTACCCAAGTTTTGTAACCATTGTATTCCTAATACTACGTCGATTCCTCCTAGTGGTACCATAAAGAAATCTGATTCTAAATTATATTCTTGAATTTGTAACTTAACCTTGTGACACCTTCCCACATTGTCAATCTTCTTGCCATCTACTATCATGACCGTCATGTTAGGTATTGGACAAATAAATAGGTTAAATACTTTAGTAAGGTTGACATTAATGAAGTTATGGGTGCTGTCAAAGTCGATGAGAACTGTGACGTTATTATTTTTTATATGACCTTTAATCTTCAATTTTTGCGATTGGGAGATTCCAGTAATGGCGGCTAATGAGGTTTGTGGGGAGTCGTCCTCAATTCCTGGGTGGTAGATTTCTTGGCTATTTACATCATTCTCAATTGGTTCATTGACTTCTAGCTCTGCTTCACAAGCATATAATTTTTTTTGTAAGCATCTGTGCTTAGGATCCCATTTGTCTCCACATAACTTACATTTTCCTTCTTTTATTCTCTAAGCCTCTAAACTGGGCTTTGTTCCTTCCCTAAGTTGAGGCGGTGTATACCTTGGATTTCCTGTGTATTTTGAATGGAGGGGGTTCTTTTTGGAGTCGTCTAGGTTGACATTTGTATGAATGGATTTGCTTTCAATAATCCTAGCTTTACTCCGTGCTTCCTCCATGGTAGAGATGTTGTGTAACTCTAGTTCATCACGGATGTGTTGTTTTAGAACGTGTATGTAGGTCTGTAGTTGTTGGTCATCAGTTAACTCTGGGACTAGAGTTGACAGCGCTTCCCATTCACAGGTGTACTCATTGACACTGTTTTTTTGTTGTAACCTTGTGATTTTGGCAAAGAAGTCTTTTACTTCAATGCCTTGGAATCTTTTGATGAGGTCGTTCCTAAAGCTAACCCAGTTGTAAGAACATATTCTTGTAGTATTCTTCCACCATAAGTACCAGTTCTAAGCGTTGTCTTCTAGATGCATGGAGGTGTATTTAATTTTCTCGTTGTCATAATGGATGTTGTGGATGTCTAGGTATTCCTCGGCTTTGTTAATCCATGCTATGCATTGTCGTTCGTCCCCGTCGTATTTGGGTAACTTGACTTTCACCCGTATTTTGCGTCCTTGTGTATATGCGTTAGAGGACGACATGTTGAATAGAGGATTTGGATGCTATGGAGTTCTTGGAGAGTTTGGTTGCAGGTCATTCAAGATTTGTAGTCTGTCCAAGATGACGGTTAAAACTGCTTGATTTTTTTTTGGTCTTCTTGTAGAGTGAGGAAGCTATTCTCTATTCGTGATGTAAATTGTGTCCACCTTGATGTCAAATCATCATTGGTTTGTTTGATTTTTACGTGGAGTTCCTCGTAATTCTTGTTAATTTTCTCATTGATTTGGTTGAACCGATAGTTCATTGATCTTGTGATTGGAATCTTTTCGGCACTAAATGTGGATTTATTTTTGTTTGCGATATGATGCCAGCCCGCCACAATTTATATATATATATATATATATATTATTTTTATTTTTTAAATTATAATAATAATGGTTTTTATAATATAGGTTTTTTTAATTAATAATAAATTTAATAAATAATAATATTAATAAAATTATATTCATATT
This sequence comes from Pseudotsuga menziesii, assembly GCA_001517045.1. Taxonomy (NCBI): domain Eukaryota; kingdom Viridiplantae; phylum Streptophyta; class Pinopsida; order Pinales; family Pinaceae; genus Pseudotsuga; species Pseudotsuga menziesii. The sequence continues at coordinate 391,381 of LPNX011098961.1, forward strand.
AATAATTATTATTAATATTAAAATTTGTATTATTTGCAAGAGTCACGATTGAAGTGTTTAAACCGGTGCGGAATGAAGCGTTTGTGGAGAGGGGAATAGATCAGCAGCGGGAGGGTGGAAACGGCCGGGAGGTAATGGAAGCAGCGTGAAGGAGCCAGGTGGAGAGCAGATGAAGGGGGAGGAAGCAGCCGCGTGGAAGGAAGGTGGCGGATAGGGAAGAGAAGTGGGCGAATGGAGTAGGGAGCAGGAAGAGAAGGAAGGCAGTGGTGGAGGCATAAGCCGATGGGGGCAGGGTTGGAATTTCAAATGGCCGACACCCATCAAAATTGCCGGTAACAATCAAAATCTCAAACGTTTTCTGTATTCTAAGCCAGATTTTGACTGCTTAGCTAAAATCTTAGCTGTATTTGACGGGTAAATTGATCCATGACGGATCCATGACAGGCATTTACCCGTCAAATTCCATCTGTGGATGTGTTGATAGAGGGAGCAGGCGGGATGATGAAGGAGGGAGAGCAGCCGAGTGGGAGATGGAAAGAGGGATGGCTCAAGTGAGAAATGGTAGAGGTGGTGTGAAGGTGGAATGGAATGAGCAGGCTAGTGTACATGTGGTCGGGAGAAAGGAATGGATGTGCATAATACGTGGAGGGCGGAAGGAGGGAGGGAACGACCAGCAAGTGGGCGGCGTGCATGGAGAAGGGGTGAGGTGGGGTTTTGGGAGGGTTGATGGAGGATGTGGAGGGTGGATGAGAAGGCAAAGAGAGTAGTGTGGTTGAGTGGATAAAAGTGGAGGACTAGAGAAACGGTGTGAGGAAAGATGGATGAAGGGAGATGTGGAGCATGTGGAAGAGGGGGAATGGAGCAGCAGAGGATGGAGATGGCGTGGTGAGGAGTGCGGCATGAGCGTTGGGAAGGTAAATAGGAGGTGGGTGCAGAGGAGGTGGTAGTTGGGAGTGGTAGTGGAATGGAGCCGAGAGCCGAGAGGCTCTGATACCAATGGAAGAGTAAGAACGGAAGAATGGACAGAGAACGTAAGAGAAAATATAATGAAATGTATATTGTATAGATGTAGAGGTCAATTACATAATAGGTGCCAACCTTAATTGGGGAAGAGAGGTGACTTTCCAAATCACTCTTAATTGATTTACATTAATTAACCTAACTTAATAACTAAATTTGGCTTTCATTACACCGCCTTTTCATGCATCTTGTCCACTTTTGGATTTGATCGCACATATTACTGTGTTATCCTCCTAGATCGATTTTGTTTTCAATTTATCCATGATCACAAGGACTTAGAGCTTAACTATTTGAATGCACACGCTAAACGTGGTTCTAAATAAAGTTTTTGAGTCTATTATGTTAGCAGGTCCTAAAAATGTCGATCCTCTCCACGATGGCAAGTACTCTCGTTCTTGTAAAATAGATCAAAGGCCCCACGTATTCCTCAAAGTCTCTGATCGTGGGCGCATCAATCCTGGCATAGTTTAAGTGAAGCCAAAGAAGTAGTAGTGACTCGGGGAAGGGAATAAATTATCAGTGGCTAGAAGGAACCATTTAGTACCAACTTCCTGCTTTCGAGAGCAGAGGAAGGAAAGAGTGGGGAACAAGCCTTTTTATGCCTTATCCACTTGAATCCACAGGGCGAGAAGCTGAGAACCTTTCAATTAAATAGCCCCAACATTTTGAAGCAGAGAATTCTTCTACATAGTGAGTATCTTGGTCTGCGAATTAGATATAGGAATATTCCGCATCGTCACCATGTTTGGGCAGGGCAGCTGCGAAGACGAAGATGGGGAAAAGAGGTGGGCAGATTTGACCTTCCGAGGCTTGAAAGGGATTCTAGGTTCGCTGAAATGAGAACTCACCTTCCTGTGAAAATCAATAGATTTCAACAGCTTGCCGCTCTCAGAATCCACTTCCTCAGAGGTGAGCCTAGACTTTGAATATAGCCGGTCGATCGGTTTCGGGATCGGGTCTGGTAATTCGTTTTGCTGTCGGATCTCCTGTTCCTTGGGCCACTCGATCAGTGAGGTTTTGGTATCCTTTGCATTATGTCCTCGTCTAGGGCTATAATTTAGATCTCGACAGACAACATTAGCAAACAGCAACAATATCAGTCACAGATTCCTCCCAGTTATATATATCCAACATCTTTAACCGCTAACATGCACTAAAATTCAAAACCCTAGGTTAGAAGACAGCTTGAACTTAACCCAGTAATTTCCAAAGCGACAACAGATATTTTCCAGTAGAAACCCTTAGCAGAGGTTTGTATTCCCGCACCTATGATTTCATTATATGCTGCAATTGTCATTTCAGAAACTGAATTCAAGTTGTTGGAGGTCGTGTTTTGAAGACTTGATCTTCAGATTAGCTGGCTTAGAGTTGATAGCCAAAACCGAGCCCACTAAACTTGGGTTTAGCGCTGAGTCAATATTTAAAAGAAAATATTTTTCACTTTTTAACTCCAACCTGTTTTTACTGCGACCACCCTTTTTACTGCGACCAACTTTTTACTGCGACCAAGCTAGTTGGTGCGACCAAGTTGATGCGATCAAATTTGGTGCGATCAACTTTTCTGCGATCTGTGATCAAGTTGATCCCTGAGATCAACTTATCTGCGGTGCGATCACTGTGATCAAGTTGATGCGGCGGTCAAGTTGATGCGATCAACTTATCTGCGATCAAGTTGATGCGATCAACTTCTCTGCGATCAAGTTTGGTGCTTGATGCGACTAGATTGATAGAATATGATTCTTAGTCTAAAGACTTAAGAATTTTACAAATACTTTTCACCTGTGCGTAAGATGAAGTAAAATGACCACATTTACAAATCCAAATAACTTATGGAAAACATATGCCCAAATATGTAGGAATATTTGAGCCGAACAAAGTGCGGTAAAACCTGGAACTTTCACGCCGTGAGATTTTTATGGGTTCTTGTTCTTTTACTTATCAGTAACAGTAAAAGACATTTACAGAAGTAAGTCTGGAAATATGAGCGGCCAAATAATCATGAATTCAACCACAAACTATTTCATATATTCAACTATGCGGAAATACAAAGTAATACAAACTTGTCTGTTACAAACTCGTCGGTTCACAGAGCTTCAGCTCTCCGACTAAATCACATGCACAGAAGCTTGAGCTTCAACTTCTCTTTCTCACCCGGAGTTCCTTTGTGTCTGTGTTCCTGTTCTCTGTGTGTGTGTCTGTCTCTTCGTAAACTAAATTACAAAATGCTTCTTCTATTTATAGACAACCTGAAGATTGCTTCAGCATAAACCGACTTACTTGCCGACTTACTTTGCATTAAACACTGCAATAACTATCTATCTAACAACTTAGCTTCTGAAATAAATTCGACTCAGTTACGCTGCCTACTTGTTGACTTTTCCTTCTTGTCAGACTGACAGACAAGATCGTGGCTTCTACAGACTCTGACAGAGTCGGCTGGAGATCAAATACAGATATGCGAATTAATTACATTTTTCAACAAGAGTAAACAAGTATTAACCTCCTCTGATCAAATCCATTAGTCAACTAATCCTGGTACGAGATCGGATAACATTCTTTGTAATATGTTCTAACGATTACTATCTTAAAAGTAACAGCAATATACAATATTGAATTCAACAGCAAATAAGATTACATCCTCTTTGAAAAATAGCCATAATAAGACCAAGATCTTAAATTCAATTCATTGGAGACAACCGTCCCTTTCCCAGCAAAGGCGCAGCCACGTTTGGTAAGTGTTAGGTGTTAAAATCTTCTTTGTCACAATTACACAGTCCGGATCATTTAAAACCCGGCTGTACGAGGACTAATGAAAGAGTAGAAGGTTTCTAAAGGTGCAGCCAACAATCACAAAATAACTTCTACTCGCTGCATCAATCGAGCTTTCAACTTCTCATGGTGCGGTCCTTCAAATCTGGAAGAGCTAGTTAACACCAAATTGGCAACTTGAATTACAGGAATGAATCGAGATTATCTTCTTCATGTTAAGTTAGCGCACGTTTACGCCCTCTGGTAACTTGCAATCCTTCAAACGATCAATTTCATGAAGATTGACGAGATTGAGATATTTATGTTAAACCACTTAACTTTAAATCAACTATTTATGAAAACTATTCATATAATCATCTCTGTTTATAATTATATAATTATTATATAAAACATTAGATCCCATTCCAAAAATCAATCAATCCTATTATCAAATATATTTAAGTCCTATATGGATTTTAATTCTTTATCTTACAGTTATTTCAATGAAAAAATGTGTCAAGAAGCCAGAATTAAATTGGCCTTCCTGACAATGTTACACACAAATAGTCACAGTTGAAAATAATAAAGATAGAAACGGCCAAAAGACAAAGACTGAAAGTGCTGTATAAATTTTGTGTCTTTGTATTTATCAGTTTGACAATGCTACGCGTATCAAAGGAACTTAGACCGATATAAACAATAGTGCTTAGGTAACAGAGCAGCTATATGCATGAACATTGACGACTGTGATATTATATATATCCCGAAAACATTCGCCGGGAGGATCTAGAAAGGTTGTCGAGTTATGTTAAAAGGATTTGTAGATATTATAATAAAACATTAGTTGTGCACGGTTCTTGATGAATAAAAAAGGTCCAGCTGCATATGGAAGTCAACAAAAATGTCTATGTCGCTTGGTCCACACCCTAACCTTATAGCTCAGCCATTGCAAAAAAGGAACGCTACCTTTCAAAAATACAATATATTCATACTCACTTATTTTAAAGCAAATAAAATAATAAGCTTATAGTTAATAGTGTAAGCAACGGAGTTATAACTGGCATCATTTATACAACAAAGTTATTATTAGGTGGTTAGTGAAACCAATGCATAACAAGAGCCGTGAGGTGACAATGTCCACGACATTGCATCCGTGATAGGAGTGGTTTGCAATATGAAAAAAATTAAAACTCAATAAAAATATATTAAATTTTGTTATAGCCTACTTAAAACTCAATAAAAATAGAATAAATGTTGTTATAGCCTACTTAGGCATCCTTTTGAGGATGGTAGAGATTTGACTACTTCGAAGACTCTAGACTCAAGTTCTATTTCAATGGATCCAAAGTGAGGATGAGCTTTACCAGCTATGCGAGAACGACTACTACATCTCAAATAGGCCATGAAGGACATAAAGACAAGCCTAAATACAGAGTGGGGATGAACCATTTTTTATTAGCTAAATGATAAATTGTTGATGCTTGTTGGGTGGTTAAGCTAATTCCTTCAGTATCAAAGTATCATATTTCGAAAGTAACTTCTCCTTCTAAAATGGTACCCACCTCTCTCTTGGAGTTGCACATTTGGGCTTGAAAAGTAAGTTATCCTCTAAAGGAAGGGTAGAAAGGAAAAAGAAAGGCAATGATCATATATCATAATCACCACTTATGTAAGTATACACCTATCTTAAAAAAAACCTAAAACCTATTAATAAAAATTAATAACATTTTGAAAATAAGTTCCACCTAATTATTTGCCCCTTCTTTGAAACTGGTTCTTAAGATTTTCAATAGTATTTTGACGGGAGGCATATGCCCGTCAAATTCCAAGCCTTTTTCAATAACTTGAGTTAAAATGAAAAATTCATTACATGAAATAGACATCACATAGATTATTTTAACACACTTATCAAATATAAAAACCATATGGACTTTATGTAACAATTCTATACATATATATTTAAAAAAAACACACATGTATAATAAAAATATGTAAATTAAAAATTATTTTACCTCTTACTCAAATATACTATGATATGATAAAAATATTTATATTAAGAAATTTCAAATTAAAAATAAATATCATTCTAATCTATTTAGACATTGCAAGATGTTTTTTCATTTCCTTAAATTTTGATAAACATTTTACTATACCATTAAGTAATCAAAATAAACATAAAACTATAAAATTTTCAAAAAAATTCAGTGGCTATTTTTTATGTGTCATTCATGACAGTTGAAGGTAGATGGCCAATCTAAGAGCATAAACCGATGAAAATGAAATCGTCATTAGGAGAGAAGTGACCCCATCTCACTCAACCTAATCAATTTGGAAAAAAAATAAGTGAAGGCTTTACAAACAATGCGAGTGTTGACCCCATTTCACTCAACCTAATGACATTAAAACAAATGGCATGACAATGCCAATGTTACACTTTTTTTTGTATGAAATCAAATTTGCTTATATTTTATAGTAAGACAATAAATTCCATTATCCTTAGTCAACTAAACTAGGCCATAACAAATTCTATAGTAAGGCTAATCACATTAAGAATTTAAAGATTAATTCTTCAAACCCTAAAATAAACTTTATCAATATAAATACCATAATACCATGAATTAACCAATACCATATGCCTATAAACCACTAAAAGATAAACTCATGACTACTAAAATCTAATTCTTTTTTTAACAATCTTTCGGTGGCCTTTATTGACGAGATAAAAAGTGCTTAGCCATGAATATCTCACCAACATTGGGTCGCTTCATCAACGAAGGAGACGACGATGTTTTTTCGGATAAAACAAGATTGGAAATTGCAATCCAGCTGTAATATTGTATATACAGACATTTCCCTGATCAAGCTTGTACTCTGCTGGATTGCTAGGAGTTGGGATGAATACATTAGAAGAGATAAACAAATCCATGGTTACATGAAAACTATGGGGCTTCTCTCAGTCTGTTCAATATTTGCGTTAGAGAGCTGGGAGAAAGTTGAGTTCATATAAATGTTCTGGGGTTGGAATCGGTATATAAGTGATATATCCATTGAGTTCTTTGAGGTGAAAGAGAAGAGAGTTTCTATGTGGACGCCTATGACAACATGGTGCAAAGGAAAGACATGAAATCGAAATGAATAGGAGACGAGAAATCCAATGTACAGAATTGTGCGTCGCCGTAGGTGGGGAAGTGGCAGTTCAAGAAATCCAATGTACAGAGTTGGGGAAGTGGCAGTTCAAAAAGTCGAATGTACAGAGTTGTGTGTCACCTTACACACAATGCTTTTTGTCTGAAATCAATCAAATTTGAGTATATTTTAAAGCATGGCTTCAAGTTGAGTAATCCTCTCATGCGCATGTAACCTTTCTCAATAAATAACTACCACTATAGATGTTTATAGTAAAATCAGAACTTAATACTAGGTATTGGGATTCAATGTCATTGTGTCTTTATGAATAAAAAGGCGTATTGTAGTCTAAACTATCTGCCGACACCATACTGTATAATTTAAAGCATGGCTTCCAATTAAGTAATCATCAGACCATGAGCATTTAACCTTTGTCAATAAATAACTCTAAGCATATTATTGTAAAATTAGAACTTAATACCAGCGATTGGAATTCACTGCCTTTATGGGACAAAAACACGTATAGTAGTCTAAACTATATGTGACAATGGCGTCATCATCCTCCACATTAGTGTTGCAACAAGAAAGGCTAGTCCTTTTTCAAGATGATGACATTAAGAAATTTAAATTTCTAGGAAACTTCAGGAGAAGTTACAATAACCGTGATTTTTAGAGTTACTGTGGAACTGGTAATTCTCTTGAATTAGCAATTCTCTGTATGATGCGACTTTGGGGAAATGAACCTGGATTATACCTAGTTTATATCTTTCAACAAAAGATCCCTTTCCTTTCCAGTACAATGTCAATTATTTAGCTGGAAGTTGGGTGGTAACTTTCCCAGGAAAACAGTTCAGTTCGTAAATTGCTTAAACAAGTTTATTAAACCCTCTTCATCCCATCCCATCCCATCCCACCCCACCCCACCTCAGGTTTTGTCGAGAATCTTCAATGCTCAGAACAAGAATCATTACCAAGGATGAGAGAGTCATTAAGACTGATAATAGGTTAAAAGTGTACTCCCAACCAAAAAAAGTAAAAACAAATGCTATATTTTGTTTAACTTGAATAGCATAGATACACATTCTTTACATTTAGAGTTCAAAGGTGGTTTCAACTAAATTGGCATGAAAATGGGCTTTAACTGAGTTAAAATAGATTATTTGCCTCAGAATTGCTCTGTAAACAAGGACCCTATTGCCCATTATTCTTCTCTATTTCATGCACCCAATTACACTTACAATTTCTCTAGATGATGTTGCAAGGCCAAACTAGACGCCTGTCAAAGTTGCCTCCTGCGGGAACCGCATAGCTTCTTCTATTGTGCTAGTAAACAAAGTTATTGACTGATTTTGCTTCACACACTAGCCTTTCTTCCCTCATCTTTACTTAAAATAGGACGCCAATCCCTGTTCTAAAATATGATGTCACCTGATTCTTCTCATCTATCCTCTGGCTGTCAATTGACTGCCTAAATGCCTTGAAATATTTACTAATTACCATATGTATTTCGAGACTTTTAACATATTTATAGTTCATGGTGAAATAAATATGCCATATGTCAATATGTTAGAAGGCATTTGGCATTTTGCTTGACAATTGGATGCTCTATTATTGATATTCAATACTTGAGGATGAACGAATCACTGCAGAATGATCTCAGTGGCATTGTCAAGTGCATTGGCGAAGAGATTAAGAGGAACACTTAGAACAATATTTTTGGATGCTCTAAAATGATTTGCAATGACCCAAAACCATACCATATAGGCTACTATTACACCAAGGATCAAGATTTCTATAAAAATATCCAACGCTGACAGTGAAGAGCTATGTTCAATATACCCGATTGCCCAATGATGAAAACAAGCATGGAGATAAACATTTCCTTTATATTTTTGCAATTGACTTGTGCGTATTCTACGAAGCACTTGGTATCACTGATACCTTGACATTTGGGGTAGGTAGGTTACCGTGATGATTCTACAGTGTCCACTATGGCAAGTAGTATGAATGTCACTGTCATGGATAAATTTCATCATATTTTTTCAATCATGCTTTTATGAAATTATAACATTTACAGTGAAAATAATAAAATTATTGTTGAAACTATACTTGTCAGAAAATATTTTTATTTACCCCTTAACCATCATTGGAGAAGGATCACATCACTGGTCCTCACTGGTTAAGAGAATAAATTTCCCTCGAGTTGAAAACAAGCAAATTAGTTAATTACTTAAGGCTTTTCAACTTTCAACTATATCTTGGTAATTGCTCACTTGGGTATGAAGAATGCTATCATGACAGTAATATTCATTATTTTAGTAAAAATTATTTGTTTTTATATATATCACATTCAAGCTCGGAAATCTCTGTGGTTACAAAATTTACCTATTTAGCCCGAAACACTAGCAAATGAAGATCCAAAGTGAGAAGGGTTGAGTTATGCGGCTATCTTCATTATTCTTGAACACTGAAAAGTATTTTGCGGACACTGGGGTTTGGATATTCATAAGAGGTTTTAATATGACTCTTCCCTCGCAATTCATCTTTTTTTCCTTGGAAAATAAATGACTCTTCCCTCGCAAAACTGATCTATGCACAAAGAAACTTGCAAAACTAATCTATGCACAAAGAAACAGGTCATACAATGAAACCATGAGTTGTAAGTGAGGGAGGGCACTTCCTTTTATAGTTTCGTTTTTAGTGAATAGAACCTTTTAGAAACTCCTCAGCTTCCTTCTTAAAGAGGCTTCTCCATGAAACATTTTCTTTAAGATTTACATGTGCATCAAATGGAACCTTCAAGAAGATCTTCTAGCACATTCCAAGCTGGGTGTTTCACCAAGAATAATATGTAGATGCTTCTGGGAATACGCCCTAGAAACCAGTTTAAGAGAAATATTACTTGTCCTCGAAAGACGCTTAAAAACTTAACAACAATAATTTCAATCGAAACTCAGCTTATGTAAGGAGATAAATAGACAATAACATATACCTGATACCGTTGTCTGTGGTTATCTAGCTAAGCGAACACCCCACTCAACTAATTGAAAAGGGGAATAAAATTTAAATAATGCCTACCACCACATATCTCACATCTCCAATGCTTTCCCCATATTCATGGTTACTCTTACCCCAGCAAGGAAAACAATAGAGTTGAGCGCACAAGTTCCAATCGATATGGAAAATGGGGCATCCTGTGCTAGTTTTGATCAACATTGCATAGTTTTGATCTTTTGCTGATCCTTAATTCCATGATTATTTGATGTGAAGCATTTTAAGGCATTTTACTTAAGGCCTTGTTATTTCTCTCACATGACCAAAGGTGCTACGTCAGGCCGCTGAAGGAAATCGGTTTAAGCCCTGCACGAATTAGGCATTAATGCTATTATTAAATTAAAAGGATTTGACTAGGTTCCTTCAATTTATGTATTTAAAACACTACCAAAGAAATGCATGCAAATGCAAAGTGGTGGCAGCAGGAAGAAAATGATAGCAGATACATGCATGCGGATAGACACATGTCATTGCAAGGGCAGCTCCAAGAACGAGCCTTCAAAGTTTTCAAAGATACTTAAACTTCTTGCCATGAAAAGATGTATTCAGATGTATTCAATGCAAGGTTTTGTGACAAGACAAGTAGGTTGTTGGGAGTGTGCAACCCATTGATTGCAGAGTTGCCATGTTGTCACCTTTAATATGCGTTAGATTTTCTTTTAAATACCACTGTGACTCATGAATTCAACAATGTTGTCCACCCTTTTTTTTGAAAAGACATTTGTGGTTTATTCTCGAGAATATAAGCCAACAACTAGATACACCTTATTTTTTTATTAAACCATCTGCAACAATAGTCTTTTCACCGTATTCTCGTCCACACACTGTAAGATGTCTGGCACAAAATGATCATTTTCTGCTTACGCCAACTCACTACCGGGTCTTGGGGCACAAAGTCCCAAGCCTACGTCACCTATATGGACCAATAGGAAGTAGGATAAATTAAAATTTAAATAATCCTCCCAAAAAAATTGATACAAACTTGTTGCAGCTGCAACAATTTCCCAGAATTCAAAAAAATTATGGGACCCTCCTTTTATTCATTTTTGCAAGTAGTTTTTGGTTTTGCTTGATGTTTGAATGAAGATTAAATTTATGTAGACAATGTTTTAATGTTTGAATTAATTTTGCCTCGCCATCGAAAGTGTTTTGGACTTTTGAGTCGGGAGTCTAGTCATCTGCGCATCCACCGTTGTAGAAAAGAACCAGACATCAAGTCCGAAGTCAAGTGTATTTGGTCTCCGATGTATTTTTGTTTATCGATGGTTGTTTTGAAATCCCGTCGAAACCTTTGTCTATACGTCTTCCACTGTTGCGAAAAGGGTTCTGCGAGGTTGTCCGAGAGTTGTTTTATCCTTTTCCAATCCCCGTCGTTTTGATTTGTAGATCTTTGGTTCTTTTCAACTTTCACCGTTGTAGCTCTAGAAAGAACTATGCTTCCGATAGTCTAATTTTTCTTATCCGCTTGATCAATGTTTTTCGCTTGAGACATGTTTATTCTTTTTCCGTTTTGCTGGTCTGCGGAACTTGGTTTCTTTTATGGGTTCGCCGTTGCGTCTCTCTAACCATCTATTCACCCGAAGCCTTAGTCTTGCAAGCTCCGATGCGAATGTTGATTGCTTTCTCCGTCGATTGCATTGCGGGTTTCCTGGTTGCAAGAAGGAAGAATATGAGTAGGTTCATTTGCAAGAGCCTAATTTTCTTGAAGGGTCATTAAAAATGAATGAAATAAGATACAATATTCCCTTGTAATACTACATGACACTAAAGCATTAGTGTCAAATTCTTGTTGGAAAATTTCTTCATTGGAGGATCCATCCTTCCTTGAAGACATGAAGAAGATTCAAAGATCAATGTGCAACATTGAAGGTAATTTCATGTCTTGGATTTTTGATAAAAACAATTTGGTTGAGCTTAATGAATGTTTACATGAGCCATACTTGAATAATAATGAAGATATTCATAATCTGCAAATTCAAAATGACCAACTTCTAGAGAGGCTGCAAGATACTTGTTCTTCCTCCCATGTTTTAGATTGTCATATGGTAGATTGCTTGGAGGATTCTCATGACATGGTGGATCATGAGAAATGTAGAAATTTGAATGTGCTTGATGTGTTTGAAGATGAACTTGAAGAGATCCAAACACTTGAAAGAAGAGCATGATTCCTCTACATTTGAACCAATCTATGACAAAGGTTTCACACTATTGAAGGAGAGGCATAATACTACCCATATGGATCCTTCCCATGATGAAACATATGAAATTTTTGATCTTTTGGGTCAGTTAGTTCATTCTCCTACATCCTACAATTCCATGTTTTGCAACATTAGTCTCAATGAAGTATGGGTGAAAGGGTTCTTTTTTATGGTGCCACATGAGGAGTATGGAACTCTTAGATTTACTTTTTATGATGACATGGTTGGAGCACATTCTTATTCATATTTGTAGTAGCATCCTTTTTCTTCTTTGTGATGATGCACATCTACATGGATGCACCTATGATATGCATTTGAGTCACTTGAAGATTCATAGTTTTTCTTGCTCAACACTTGGTTCATTTGATTTTGGAGGAACTTCATCCAACACTGGGGTGAATATATTTATGATTGGAGAACATTTTTGTTGTCAGCCACATACTTTGTTATATCTTTATGATTCTCTCATTCATGGATGTATGGGTGATACTTCTTTGAGACATTTGAAGTCTCCTTGTTTTTTCTCCTCGTTATTTGGTTCAAATTTTAGTGGAGATTCTTCATTCACTCCTTGGATGAAAGAATACATGGATGAATATTTTGATTCATATCACATCCTTTTGGAGAATCATTATGGGACATGGGGTCCTCACCTATGTCATTGGAGAAGATTTGATTGGTCACTTGAAGCTTGTACACACTTGGAAAATGGTGGTCTACTTACTTGAAGGTATAAGCACTTTCATGATTTTTTGATTAGGAACCTCCTTGATGTACATTTTTATTTTTTTGTTATGTACTTTGATGATATATATTATGTACTCATAATGTTTGGAAGAATGCATATAAGAAAATCGGATCCCAGAACTCTCTTTCCTAACGGTATGGGTTGGAAATAACTCTTAATAATTGGAGTGCAATACAAGTAATGGGACCCTAGGATAGTTTTTAGTCCCATTGATTTCAATTTTTTTGGGAAACAAGCAGTATGGGAGATGGATTCCCCACTTAATAAATTGATTTTAATCATAGTAGTGCAGCAGCAAGCATGATGGTTTCGATTGAAAATATTCATGGAATCTCAAAGACTCAAAGTTGGGATGATTAGTGGCAACTTCAAAGAATCATACAAAAAGCAGGTTCTTCAACATCCATGTTTGAAATTTCTCGAGGAAAAGCAATATTGGGAAGGGAGGATTTGTCATGTCCCAAATTTTGCATTGGGTCACAATTTTCTAATCCCATTTTCCATATTCATGAGAGTTTGTCAAATTGATGCTAAGGGTCAAATAATTGCCAAGGAAGAAAATTACTAGTTTCCTAGGTTGTGGTGGAAGCTTTGGGATTTGGAATAAGGGGGACAATAAATGATGTTTGAACATTAGAATGGCATAAATATTTAATAAAGGAGATAAATAAATAAATACAATGGAAAATCAAAGTAGCAATTGATCATGAAGACACATGGAGGATGTGGGACCCACACAAGCTAAATCTTCTATGCCACATGGCATCCTCCTCTTGCAATGTCGAATCCATGGGAAGCATAAATATTATTGGATGATTTAGAAGGATAACACACTTGGAAATATGCATCATAGGTTGATTTTAGAAGGAAATGTAACTTACGTGGAAGAGAAAGAGTCATTTTGGAGCTAGTGAGACACTTTGACTAGATTCCCTAGCTCTATGACAACAATGATAAAGATGCTATGACACCTATAACACAAATCAGATATGAAGGCTGAAATTTGACATACCTGACATGTCAGGTTGAAATAGAGAATCCAAGAGGGCATTCATGTGATTTGGGGTATCTCAATGGGTTCCTACTCAAATCGGGGGAAGATGGAAGGCAAGGAAAGGGAGGACACATGGAAAATCTTGAGCACACACACTAATTTGAATTGGCTTGATTTTGTGGATGGATTGTTAAACTTAAAAGGATAAGGATGTTTATAAAATATAGGGATCAACCAAGGGAGAATATTTTTTTCATTTGATAAATTGTCATTTGTGAATTGTGAGAGCTAGTGGATGACTAGTTTTCTTGCCTTAGCCAATTCCGAGGGTGAAATATTCCCATCCAAGTTGGTGTTTGGAGAGGCCACTCAGGTATTTCATGGAGATTTAATGGAGTTTTATTTGCAGGTGTAAGCTATGGGAATCTCATGGTTTCTTCTATTGCAACACGTTCTCTCAACCATTTCCAGTTTGTATTGCATATTCTTGCTCATGGAGGGATTGCGCTTTGGGTGAGCTATTGATATATTTGTGGAATCTTACAATGCCCCATTATTTTATGTTCTGATGTAAATTATACGTATTTAAATTTCAAAATAATCTTAGGTCGAAATACTGAAAGATTTCATGTAAAGATGTTAATCAATGAAGAAATAGTGCCATTTCCCAACTATCTTGTTTTGAACCAATGTAATGTTGATGCGTTTGAATGGATAAGTAAAATACTAATGGTTTATGGATGAATGGAATCTTATTTTTGTATTTAAAATTTCATAAGACTCTCAGGTCTAAATACCCAAAACATTTCACGTATAAATGTTAAACAATGAAGAAACAGTGCCATTTCCCCACTACCTTGTTGTGAACCAATATAATGTTTATAGATTCGAAGGGATAAGTAAAATACTGATGAATTATGGATGAATGGAATGTTATTGATGGATTATATGAGTTTAATATTTAGTACATAATCATTTGGATTTATTTTGTTGATTTTTATAGTATTTGGAGAAGTTTTCCTATCATTTCCCCCAAGGTTGAAACTAGTATTTTTGCATCTGATTTAAGGGAGTTATAGCAGAAATTAAAAGTGGAATGGTGATGAATATGAGTTCATATTGATTTCCTTTACATGTCCCCTGCTTCCATTCAGAAATTCGAGTTGGCTTTAGTGCATTTGGGAAGCCATTTTTAGTATTCATTGTGGAGGAATTAGAACCCCAAATTACTAATCAAAACTCCTACCTCAACCAGAATCTTAAAAAAAAATTCAGAAGCCTTTAGAGGGTCATAAATCTTCCCTGAACATCATATTCAAACCTTAATATCAGTCATATACCTTCAGTGAATATTTGGGAGCATTTGGACCAATTTGGAGACCTAGACATCAAAACTAGTAAAAGGTTGAAATAAGGAAAAAAAAGTGAAAAATGGTCATTTAATAAATTTTCAAAAAGGGACATTACAACATTGCATGTCAAGTCGTTTGAATGTAGAGAATTTTAAAAGACATGTTGTAGAACCAACAAGAACCAACAACAATTTTCTATGACAACAGTTCAACCATTGTTTTGTCGAAGAATCATGTGTTCCACAAAATAACTAAACACATTGACATAATGTATCATTTCATACGACAATTGGTGAACAATAAAGAAATCTATTTAGAATTTTGGAGGTCTGAAGGTCATCTTGTAGACATCTTTACAAAACCATTAGCAAGGGATACATTCCAAAATCTATAAAGTTATCTTGGAATGACAAATTATGCACAGTAAATTATGTCATGAACATAGCAATTTTAAAGCCCTGAAACATTTTGTAATATTTTGTTTTAAGATCCCCATCTGCAAATAATTAAGGGGGAGTGTTGGAAATATCAATTACTCATTGTTCCTCTTATCTTCTCTGTCGACTTTGTCAAAGTATATAGCAGTTCATGCTATGTCACTCTCTCTGACAGGTCGATGTGTTCACATCTCTCATATATAAAGAAGTCGAATTAAATTTCTGAAGATAAGCTTCTAGCTGAATAGTTCTTACATTATTTAATGTTAAGTCGATAGCTTCATGAAAAAACTATTTTTAGTATTTCTATATATAGAAGAAGAATCTTTTATATCAAAGAGAGAATTGAATAATGGAAGAGAAGAAAAAAATATGTGGAGAGCTCAAGCATCAAGCTCTGTGTGCTTGAAATGTTTTGATTTTCGAAGCTCTATAAAAGGTGAAACATCCTTATAAATTTCCAAGTTTGTATTTAGGGCTATATTAATTTGTTATGTCATGACAAGACAAGATATATAAAATCAATAGCTTATGGTTGAATGCAATTTTTATCTATGTATCACATCTTCTCCAGAATTACTTGCGTAAATGTTGCTTACATTTATCTTTTAGTGAAAAACACAAGAATCCATAAATATGTACTTTGTTATGTTTTGACAAGACAAGATATATAAAATCAATAACTTGTGGTTGAATGTAGGAAACACAATAGCTATGAAAGATTCACATGCAATAAAGAAATCATTGCCATTTCTTTCCATACAAATTCTCCTTTAAACATTCTATTGATTGGTTTAAAAGGGGTGAGTATACTTTTATAATCCTTAACCTATTGATTGCTCAAAACATTTTATTCATTGGTTAATAAGGGGTGAGTATAATTTTATAATTCTTAATGTGTTTGGTTAATAAGGGGCGAGAATATGTTAAGAATTGTAATCTCAACGGACCACTATCAATAATGCATTAATTAGTTAGTTAGTTCAGTAGTTGAGTTGGTCACATTAAGTAGAATTAGTGACCCGTAGTATTTGATGACCCATGGTATTTATTTATGGTTTTGTTGTTATTTAGTCTTATAAATACTGTTGCTTAGTATTGAGAAGGAAATTCAGTTTCCCACATAATCAATATGCCCGCAGTGTTTCTGTCTTGAATCTGCTTCGCTTGTTTTCACTTTCTTTATCATGGTATCAGATCCTATGGCCTGATCCATTCCCTTTGTCTTGGGTAAGAATTTTCAGATAGTGGAAAGCACACACACAGAGGTTGTGATCGAAGCCAAAACACATCGAGGAATTGAGTGTACTTTTTTTCCAATTATTTTTTGTTTCTAGCTGGTAAGCCTTTTCACAAAGTGGAAAGCACACATACACATATATTCGATCATATTGGAAGTTGTGAATAAGACAAAAAGATTGGAAGATCGAAGAAAATCGAAGATGGAGCTACCTGCAGAAGCACTACCACAAGTGATTGAAGAGGTAAGAAATCTCTTAACACGAGAAAGTATGATGTATGGGAAATCAAAGTAAGTAATTTGTTGAAATTACAAGATATGTGGCATTTCATAGTTGAAGAAGATCATAGAGATCAAGATTAATTTAATGTTTTGACTGAGTTCCAAAAAGAATGAAGGCAAGTTGTTGCCTTATGCCTCATACAAGATAGTATAGACTATACACTATTTCATTATATTGTAGAAGATGATACTCCAAAAAAGAGCATGAAATATACCAAAACAAGTATTTAGTGAAGAGTCGGTTGTAGAAGAAGACGATTTTGCAAGTCACGCAAAGCACCAAGAATCTCACAGTGAAGTGGAAGACAGTCAAGAAGACTATGTTTATGCGGTAGCCAATGTTGATCTAGTGATGCTTGACATTGAAAACAAACCTGTCAATGTAGCATTACTCAGTGATGTGAGTGATAGTCTCTCTCGGAAAGAGACAGTTGATAGCACCATAGAAGCTGCAACATTTGATGAGAATGAACAGCAACCAATTGATAGCAGCACAAAAGAAACAACAACAGACAGTCCACCCCAAAACCAGAAAACCAGAAGTTTAAGGGAGATCTATGAGGATACTCCTGTTAGTGGTGAACATCTACAGTATGCTCTATTTTTTTCTCAACCCACATTTTTTGAAGAAGCAATGAAAGATTCACAGTGGGTACATGCAAATGAAGAAGACAATGAGAATGATGAAGTAGTTGTAATTGATGAGCAACACCAAGATGTGAATGATCTCCAAGAAGAGCTAAAATATATTAATATTTTTTCTGACAAAAAATTTCAGTGTGTAGGTAAAGATGACAACTAGAAAAATCATGTTGAAATAGAAGAAGAAGAAGAAGACTCTGAAGAACAACAATTTAGCATCAAGATCTAGAAGATAAAGAAGAAAACATCTAAGTACACTTCAAGGAAAAAAGTGAAGATAGTGCTGAAAGTATTGTCCTAGTTGAGATTAAGCGGCTGTGTTAAGAATTGTAATCTCAAGCTACCACTTTCAATAATGCATTAATTAGTTAGTTAGTTGAGTTGATCACATTTAGTAGAATTAGTGACCCATAGTATTTCCTTATGATTTACCCATAATATTTACTTATGGTTTTACTTTCATATAGTCTTATAAATATTGTTAGTTAATATTGAGAAGATCAAACAATCAATATACCCAACCTGTTTCTCTACCAGGCTTGTTTTTGCTTTCTTTAACCGAATATGCCAACATTGTAACTTTTATTCGTTTTAAGCTAAAATGCCATTCAGCGGACTTTTATTAGTTTTAAACTAAAATGCCATTCAGCGGAATTAGGAGATTTTGAGTCTACTCATGAACGTTGAGAATTCCATTCAAATAACAGGGTTCAGAGATTCATTTCATAAAATAAAAGTTCTACAAATAATAAAAGCTTTGCATGTTCCAATAACGCTGTACAGTCTACAAGGAAATAGGGAGGCAACACTGGCATGGGCATATTCCAGGTTGGCATATTTACTTATTCTATTTGCTGATGTTCGGAGGTGTGTCTCATGGCTTTTATTCTTCTAAAATTATCGAATATATATATTCCAATATTTGCTTCGCTGTGATGCTTTCACGAACAAGTAATAAGAGTGTAAAAATGAGCCTGCATCACTTCAGAACTTTATTGAAACTTCATGCGCATAAAACCCCTGCAAAAAAAAATTCCGTAGAAAAAAACTCAGTCAGTCCAGTCATCAACCGTGAAAGTGAAATAAGATACTAACCATGTCATAGCATAAGGTGATTTTTATTGAACAGATTCCCTATATCTGCTCAATAGTTTCTTTAAGCCAAAGAATATAGTTTTTGTTAAAGTGTATGTTAGTAAAAAGGCTAAAAGGTTATCTACTATTGGCAGCACAGCTTCTCTAGGACCATCATTGTTTTTAAATCTCAACACTGAAACCAAGCCCTATAGAGGGATGGTTCAATGGAGAATCACTCCACATGGAAAATTTGTATAATATAACGAGCGCAGACTTTCCAACACACAATGAGAATCTGAATTGCTAGACAAACATGAAGTTGGCTTGAGCCCTGAACTTTGCAAGCTCAATTCAAAAATCAAAAGGCTCTCAAGCATGCTGTCAGCAGACCTGTCACATAACTTTTTGAAGAGAATAAGTGGAAACGAGAGAAAGAAGCAGTGTACAATATGTGCAAGATTCAAGATATTACGGTGGAATCACGCGCACATCACGCGTCCCTTATAAGGAAGATCTTGATTGGCAAGTGATTCGAACAGACTGATATTAAGAGTTAATTATTGATATGGAGGATACTTCCTTGAGGCGGGTTTCATTCACAGCAAAACGGTGAGTATTGCACTAAAATTGTCCCGCAAAGCTTGCAGAATGAATATTTTTGGATACTTCTAACTTCTAAGAATAATTTTCTATTAGGGAAGATGTACAAGTTTCAGGGCTCTAATATTAACAAGTGTTCTTTATAAAAGTAATAAAATGTTATAAAATAACATGTTTATTTAATTTAAATTTAAAATAATTTAAAATTACTTATATAATATTAAAACCAAAAACATATAACATTTCCACTTAAAAAAAGATTTAAAGTTAAGAGATTTGATTTAAAGTTAAAGAGATTTGCATTTGGTAAATCCTATTTGAAGTTAGAGAGATCTTATCTTTTTGCATTTGGTAAATTTGATATATCTAGGCTAATATTCTCTTAACTTGTAATATAGTTTAGTGATAATTCAGAGCTATGTCTATGTGAAAGAGATTGTTTATGAGTTCAATACCGAAACAAAACAAAATAGCCTTGGGGCGGTTTGAATCAAACTTTAAGGACTTCTTTAGAACACTAACTATATAGTTGCAAAGAATTGAAAATGTTTAGACATGCCTGTGCTCCTCTTCTAACCATTTGTCGGAATTCATGCGGAGCTAACCCCGGATTTAGAACCCGAAGATTTGTAGTCTGGAAAAGGGACCTGACCTGCTTCAATGCAATTCAAGTCCTCTACCAGAATCTCGTAATGCTTTTTGACCTCTTGTGGGGATTTCCCATCAACCATGGACGCCACGTTATGCCAACGATCATGAGTATCTTTGTCATGGATAGCTAAGGCATTCTCAAACATTTTGTTTTGCTTGGAAGTCCACTTTGTTGAAGTAGTGCCGGAAGAATGCACTCCCGACGAAGAAACTGATTGACCAGCCATATTTCTATGACACGTTCAACCTCAACAATTTCAAAGCAAAAAGTTTACAAAACGACTAGAATGCTGCACTTGGGTACCAAGACACTGAGAAAACACAAAAGCCAAATTATCTGGAACAAAAGATAGAGGGGATTATTCTGCCAAATTTTGCCTTGGTGCTCAACAGAATTCTATAATCAGTGTAACGACCCGATTGTTAGAAATGCGAAGGGGCAGATGTAGATGCTCATAATTCAAGAGAAAGCTACGTAAAACAAGTAACCTAATGAACAAATTCAACAGAATACTGTAAGTGAAGACAACCAAGATATAAATTGTAACTAAATAAAGCAAATCTAGAAATGGTCCTCCAAATGGTGTGACGGGCAGTAACTCAGGGGGATTTAAGGCAGAAAATCGCGAGATACAGAGCTTTGAGAGGATTGGATACAGAATGCATGAGACTCAGAAAGGCATTGCAATTTACGCTTCCAAGCACAAGGGATCACGGAAGCAGTTTGCATTGGACGCCATAATTGGACAACCTCCCGTGTTCTTATAAATAGAAGGAGCTCAGGTTCTGCAATGGTGAGCCAGTTGTCGAATCTGTGATAGAGTGCTGGAAAGAATAATGAATGACTCGTCTCTATACAAACCATACGTTGGAGTCTGGATCCAGACAAAAGGAATAAGAATCAGAAGAATACTGCTCTTCTCTGAACTGAATCCACCAAAAAGATTTTCTGCGGAGCCGCACAAATTAACAACTCTGCAATATTATACAGACAGCGAGGGTTGAAAAGAAACAAAGAGAAACAGCATTCACTGATGCGGTTCGTCTACCAACCTCTTCAAATATATATTAGTATATTACCAATCCGGAGCGGGGAAGCCGCCAGATCTCTCTGATACTAGGACAACAAGTTGACGGCATTTAAGCAACTTGATTGTTCTGTTTATTATGTGGATGGTGTGTGTTTTCGTGCATGTTAACATCGTGATGAATATAATACTCTGTTTGTAAAACGAAGGATTCCACCGCGCAGATATTTCTTGATTTCTTATTTTACCAAATCGTACAATCCCCACCTTTCGCGAGTAGTACCTACATTCTCGAAGAAAAGCACATGCTTTTTACTACGTATAAATGATATGATTCGGAATTTCGGACTAATATTTTTGGGGTAACCAATCCCACGATGGTATTTTTGTCATGGAATGAAATGGAATTTTAGCGAAAGAAAGTTGAAATTCCTAAAGTGAAAATGTGAATGTCAATCTCTATTGACATGGCCAGAATGAGGATCATAATAAAAATATATGGATTGTGATGATCAGAAATATGAATCTGAATCATGGCGAGCATGAGCATCATAATAAAAATATACGGATTGTGGTGATCAGAGTTCTCCGACAACGACTATAATTTTTAGTACCTAACTTGTAAAATTCTGGGCGGGCCAGCCTTGAGAACATGGTTGACTGTGGTGGCAGCACTCATTGAATTTACTTTTACTGACAAGTCTACCAAAATATTTAGACAAGATTTTTAAAGATTAAATTAGGTCGGATTTTTTGACCCTACTTCTTTTACTTACAGATTTATTTTACCTTTTACAGAGGTCAAACACACAAGTTTTAATTAGAGACTATTTATTTTTAAATTCACTTATAATATCTTAAATTTTTTCTTACCTTTGCTACATATTTACAAACTTCTTTTTTTATTTATAGGAAAACTAAAATTTAAAACTATCCAATAACTATCCACCTAAAAGCTTACTTTTAGAAATTTAATTCCAGTGAACTTCATTACATAACAGAGTCTAAGATCTTATACAGCTCTGCCATTAGTTAATATTTCCAACATAAAAAAGTCATCAAAATCATTATTATTGTATTATGCTTTATAGTATCCAATTATATCGGCCAAATAGAAGATCTTTTCTAACTCTTCCAAATCCAAGGAAAGAACATTGTACTTTTGCCCACTTACTCTCAGAATCATTTATGCTCATTGCACCATCCATTTCTATCTTCACCTTTAGCGTCTTGGAGTGCTGCAGATTGACATTTATTTTAAATTTTGTTTTGCAATTAACTGCTCAATGACCAACGTAGGATACGTGTTACTCTCGGATTCATGGGTGCTAAGCATCACTAGTTAGTTAATCATATTATTTTCGGAAACAAGTTTTGGCTAAATGATATATCCCAACAAGTATGAATTTCAATTAAATAAAGAAATATCTATAAAAAAAAATTACAATATGCTTTCTTAGAGTGAGTCGGAATGGACATCAAATGCTACAAAGACAAGTGAAATAGCAGCAAGGTTGCTTATACCTGCCTCTTAGAAATATTTTATTGTGATATTGTATATAGTTTAAAGCTAAAAGTTAAAGAAATTATGAAACATTCAAACTTGAAACAATGTATTACTTGTTGCCATGGTACTTATATTTCTATGTGAGATTATTTGTTGTTTATACGTTGTTGCATTACTTGTTACTTATTGTAACTGTCATTGTTTATATTTCTATATGTATATCAATTAATTAGTTATTAAGTAAGTCCTTGAAATTAAAGATCCAAAATGAGTTTACTTGTCTTTGTGAATAGGAGAGCTTTTGTCACTACCAATAGTTGAGATAAGCAACATAAATGCCTAGTACTTGGCTCTTAAAAATAGTTTAATAAATATTATGTAAGAAATGGATATTGAATAACATTAACAATGTTGAATGCCTAATAAATACTTAACAATATAGATATTAAAAATGTAACAACAATTGGAGATTTTGAAAAATCTGAATTCCAATGTAAGCACCAACTATTACAATGAAACTTTCAAGAAGATAATTCTTTAAAAACATAGAATGTGTGGCATTGTTGTATATAAATATATGCTAATCTAATGAAAAATAATAATAAAAGGAAATATTTACAAGCGTTTATAAAAATAATGCATCTAAATCTTAACCCAATCTCAAAGAATTATCAAATTTTCTCATTTAAAAAAAAATTAATACATTATCAAATTTAAAATAAAACAATTATATTAATTTTAATACTTCTCATTCTAAAAAAATCTTACACTAAAATGTATTAATATATTATCAAATTTAAAATAAAACATTTATATTAATTTTACATCAGCCATACGCTATAATTAACTTAAATTTGCATTAAGTTGGTGAATAAAAACTTAAATTTGCTTTCATATATTTAAAACTTAAATTTGCTTTCATTTGATACCTACTTTTTTGAATCAACCGATGATTCCACATAGATATCTTGACTTTAAACAAGAATATTCGGCACTCTAGATATTTGATATGACATTTAGTATTGAAAAATGGTTCACCTAGTAACTAAATTAAAACCGTCCATTTAATTTGATAAGGAAACGGAAATCAACATCAAAATCTCACAAGTGACAAATTAGACTATTCATTTAATTCGTACAACTATTTTAAACCATGAGAATATCAAATTTTAGTACTAAATTATTATAAATCAAAACAAACAATTTTTTTTTTTAGAATTATCTTAAACTTTATCTATCTATTAATTATTAAGGGAGATCCAATTTTTTTTAAAGGTTGTAAAATTTTTTAATTTTAAAATTTTAAAATATTCATAGAAAATTTACACCTAGTTTTAATTTTTAATTTTATTAGTCAACATGAATTTTTTAATTATTTTTATAGATTTATCTTAAACTTTATCTATTGAGTATGGAGAGATACAATTTTTGTAAGGTGTAAATTTTTTTAATCTTAATTTTTTTAAATATCTATAGAAAATTTACACAGTTTTAATTTTTAATTTTATTAAACAACATGATTTGTTTTTTTAATTATTATTTTTATTTTATGAATTAATGCTAAATTTTATTTTATTATTTTATTATTATTTTGTAAGTATAAAACACAAAGCGATTACTATATTTAAAATTTATAAAACAATAAATAAATCTATCCTTTACTTTACTAATTTTTTAAAATTAAAATTTAATTATGATTATTATTTTAAACTTTTTTGTTATTTGTAAAATTTATAATCGAACTCCTTTTCCATCATAAAATTGATAAATAAAATTAAAATATATTTGATCCACTGATTCCAACCCTAACTACTTATAATATAAGAGTTTTAAATCACTATTATTATTTAAAACAAGATTCTTGCATGGAAGAAGTAAAGTGAAAGCAACTCTCTTTGTTCATCGGATTTTCTCCGCGTTACCACGGCCTACTCCTCAAGCTTGACGAGTATTTATCCAACACACCTGCTAAAATCGAGCCTTCAATTGGAATTGCTTCGGCTATTGCAACTATATCAAACAGTAGAGAATCTCCATCTATTTTCATGTTTCCAGGGTTGAAGTTTCTCAAATTTAATCAGAAACGCAGAGTGAATAGCTCCTTTTCATTATTTTTGGATTAGTTGATCTTGGTGTCCAGGCTCTCTTAGCTGAGTAGTAAAATAAAGTGAGCAGTAATCATAACTTATGGCGTTGGAAAAAACTTCTCCTAATAACGCAGAGGGTTCTTATCAGCATGAGCATGGTCCAGTGGTATCAGCATAAAGGCCTTTAGAAGATGTATGGGCTCATTTTATTGCAGCACGGAAGTCTGATCAACCAATACATGATGGGCTGCAACCAGCGAATCATACGAAAGAAGAAAGCTGCTGCAATGTAGAAGATCAAGATCAAGATCAAGTACAATATCCTCTACTTCTTCCTCTAAAGGAGAATGATTCAGAGGACATGATACTCTTCCAGCTTCTCAACGAGCCTGCTGCCAACCTTGGATGGACTGCAATTCATGACCAGCAGGAGATGGCGATCCCTGGAGCGACTGGATCCACGGCCTATACACCTGCAATCTGCAACACTAAAATGACCCGGGCACATGGTGAAGCTGCAAAGAAGCTGAGTACAAAGCGATACAGAGGGCTCCGCAGACGTCCGTGGGGTAAATTTGCGGCGAAAATAAGAGATTCAGGGAGGCGAGGAGCTTGGGTGTGGCTCGGGACTTTCAAAACAGCCAAGGAAGCTACCATGGCTTATGATAAAGCTACTCTTCTCAATCGCAGAACTTGGGCCTCTTTGAATTTCCCCATCGAGGTCGTTACGAACGCTTTAGTAGACACAATTGAGAAATGGTCCTCTAAGCTTATATCCTCTAGGCAGAAGCAGAAGCAGAAGCACATCAAAGTCTCCCATCATCATATCGAGCTAAGAAAGAAAATGGATGCGCCAGATGCTGGCAATACTATTGGAGTTGATTTTATCAAAGACGATGGAATGAGCAGCATGTCGCAGAAAATTAGAAGTAGTGATGACATATACAGGGTGGACTTTGTATTGGAATCCCCTCCACCGGAGAAGCGTTTTATATGCAGTGCTGCCAGCGGATTGGTTAACGAAACAGAAATAATATATGCTTAGCCTTTGACTCAGCTGTTTGAATTATAAATAACATAATAATAAAATATAAGAAATGCTGATGTCATAGTTGCCATGTGTCAAGTGAAACCCAGATACCAAACTCCAAGGCTGACATCACCTCCTATCCACCAATCAGCAGTTGACAAAAATAACTTTTTAACAAAATTAAAAAACATATTTTACAAACCCCTAAGTCTCACTTTGCAAAACAGGTTTTGATTTTTTTAAACTGCCTCAAAAGGCACCAAGTAATAGCAAAGTCAAAGCAAAGTCAAACTTGATCGATTACAATATACCTGCCTGAGACAGGTATAACAAGATAAGAAAGAGGGAACTTTACCTCCTCAATGCCCCCACACACTCACTCTTTGCGTCACATGCACGTCTTGCCATAGTTTCCACCCTTCTACTCACTCTTGCTCTTCCTTCGTCCAAGGTTTGACAAAAGTCTTGTTCTTTGAACACTTACTGGTATTTATATTTATGCTTCATAACACAGTTTTTGATTTCTTCTTTTAGAATTTCTCTTAACTCTAAGCACCGCCATGGATGTATTAAATAGACCATATGGTTCAATCCCCCATGTTTCGTCACATGGTGTCCTTCATCAACCACCATAATTACTATGCAACTACTCCAACTATCCCACTAGTTCGCTCCTCAAGTTTCTAGTTGTTTGGTCGGTTGGTAACTCATTGTTGTCGAATTGTTTCTCGACTCCTTGTTCGCCTCTTTCTCCTTCTTGTCTCGACCTGCGGTTCAACCACAACACAACAACAACAAGACACCACAAGACATCGGCCCGACAGAGCAAGCTCAGTCGAGAATGCCCGCGAGGCTGGCATAGTCTCACCTAAGATATTTTAATGGGTAACTGCCATAACCATGTTTCCGCAGTTGGCGAGAGATTATAGTCCCTTGGCGCACAACCAAGGTTCTTGACAAAGACGATGGGATGGAGTCTTTCACTCTGTGACAACAACTCAACCAAGTGCCACAAGCTGCGCACCACGACCTTGTCCTCAAAATTAACAACCGACGCAACTATTAGATTTTTAACATTAAGCTAGCATTATTAGGATCTTTAACTGAGAGAATAACAAGCACAACAATCAAACACAAGAAACAATGAACACAGTGTTTTTCCTCGGGGAAACCATAAATGGAGAAAACCCCGCAACTTGCTCAGAGATAGAATCAACACCAAATAGCAAAGCGCCAAAAACAATAAGATGATCTCGTGACAATAGTAACCTCTTTCTTCCTAGCCCCAGTGTTTTCTTCTTCCTCGGCTATGTGCTACAACTGAGTGTGAGTGAGTGTATGATAAATAGAGAGGCTAGCTCTCTATTTATACTAATTCCTGACTTGACTAAACCCTACTAAGGCCGAATTCACTAGGTGAGTCTAACAACCCTAGTGCCCCAGAACTGCGCGGACTTTAACCCTTGAACAATAGGAGGGTTACCCACAATGAGTTGACATGACTTTTTTACATTATAGAACCTCCCAATCAGAACATCGAGGCATGACATGACTCAATTACATTACAGATGCATCTTGGAATCAACATCGGGGTATAAGACATAAGATATATAAGTGAATACATTCTGAAGTTACAAATACATTAACACTCCCTCTTAACTAGGAAGGTATTCTTTCAACAGAATTTTCAACACCGGTCTTCTTCTCTGTATCGACTGGATCATCTTGTTATCTTCATCTTCAAGTCTTCTTTGTCTTCAAGTCTTCTTCCTCTTCAAGTCATATTCTAAGTCATCTTCTTCTTCAAGTCTTTTTCATCACGAGATCTGGATCATCACTGCTGTGTCATCATCAAATCTAGATCATCACTTGATCTGGATCATCATCAAGTCTAGATCATCATCATCAGTGCTATCTCAGAATGGTTCTATCTCTCGATTCTTCTCATCATAGAAGTTCTACAGAGCCAAGGTCCTTTTTCATGCTGGTTGTAGGCCTACCCTTCATGTAGGTCTTCAACACTTATATCTAACCCTAAGTTAGAATGGCCCACCTAGCTCTTACATCTAACCTCATCTTGTCAGAAAGGCATGCCCAGCACTCACAACTGACTTCATCTTGTTAGAATGGCCGAACACTCACATCTGACCATGTATAAACACATCGCGCCAGAATGGCTCAACACTTGTATCTGACCATGTGTAAACACACTGCATTGGAATGGATTTGCACTTACATCCGACCATGTTCGAAAACACCGCATCAGAAAGGATCATCACTTACATTCGACCATGTTCGAAAACACCGCATCAAAAGGGCTTTGCACTTACTTTCGACCATGTTCGAAAACACCGCATCGAAAGGGCTCTCAGTCCCAGACTGAGTATTCCTGGTAACTAACCGGGTGCCTACATTCTCCTAGAGAATGGCATCAGCCCTTATATCTGATCAAGTGGGAACACATCCCTCATTCACATCAGAATGGCCATGCACTCACATCTGATCATGTAATACTACATCCCACAGTGTTATCAGAATGGCCCTCAGTCCCAGACTAAGTATTCCTGGTAATTGACCAGGTGCCTCCATTCTCCCAGAGAATGGCAACTCAGCACCAATCTGAGTATTCTTGGCACCTGACCGGGTGCCTCCATTCCAAGAATGGCATTCAACACTTATATCTGATCATGTAGGAACCAATCCTACAGTCAGATCAGAATGGCTCAGCACTCACATCTTACATGGAAGGAACCAATCCTCTCACCATGGCAGAATGGCTCAGGCCTTACATATAACCATGGAAGGAACCTAATCCTCTCACCATGTCAGAATGGCTCTAGGTCTCATCATTTCCCCTTGGAGGGAACCTCGATCTGGAGAACACTGAGTTTCTCCCTAAAGTACTCAAACTTCACTCTAGCCAATGGCTTCATCAACACATCAGCTATTTGTTCATCCATCGCAACATACTGGAGCTTCACTGCTCCTCTCTGCACCATATCCCTGATATAGTGATATTTTATCTCAATATGTTTCGACTTGTCATGGAACACTGGGTTCTCTGACAACTTCACACAACTCTGATTGTCGCAATATATACAAGTAGCATCCAACTAGAGATAAAATAAATCAGACAATAGATTCCTTAGCCATACTGCCTCACAACTAGCTGAACAATATGTGACATACTTTGCTTCAACTTTACTCAGTGCCACATAGGATTTCCTCCTACTAAACCAAGAGATCACACTTGATCCCATACTAAAGCAGCATCATGAAGTACTCTTCCTATTGATGGCACTGCCTGCCCAATCTGAATCAACATAACCCTCAAGGTTAATCTTTTGATTTGCCTCATACTTGAGCCCATATTCAACTATACCCTTCAGGTACCTCAGAATATGCTTTGCATCAGTCAAGTCAACATGTCTCGGATCTGTCAGGAACTGGCTCAAGGTGTTCACAACAAAGCAAATATCTGGTCTTGTGTTCGTTAGGTACATCAAGGACCCAATCATCTGGCGATACATCATAGCATCAACCGCTCTTGATGAAGCATCACTCAATAGCTTCAGGTTCGATGCCATAGGTATGGTTATGGCCTTGCAATCCATCATCCTGGATCTCTTCAGGATCTCTACTACATACTTCTCTTGTCCAAGGAAGATTCCATCCACATTTTGCCACACCTCCATGCCTAAGAAATAGTGCATCATACCCAAGTCTTTCATTTCAAACTCGGCAGCAAAATTCCTCTTTGTATCAGCAATCAACCCATCCATACCTGTTACAAACAGATCATCTACATACAGTAGGAGTATCACTGGGTTGCCATATTCAACCTATAGTAAAGGTTGGAATCTGTTTTACTCTTAGTAAATCCCAAATAGGATAGGAAACCATCAATTCTACTGTACCATGTCCTGGGTGCCTGTTTCAAACTGCATAGGGATTTCTTCAATCTTCACACATGAGATTCCCTATCATGTGTTTCAAAACTAAGTGGCTGCTCCACATACACTTCCTCTTTTACTACACCATTCAAGAAAGCAGTCTTGACATCCATCTGGTGTATCTTCCATTTCATCACTGCAACCAGATCAAGTACTGATATGATGGAAGTGTATCTGGCTACAGGTGCAAAGGTTTCTTCATAATCTATTCCTTCTTTCTAGGAGAAACCATGAGACACGAATCTTGCTTTATATTTCTCTATGCTGCCATCTACAGCATGTTTGATCTTGTAGATCCATTTGGAAGTTACAATGGACTTCCCTTCTGGTCTTGGGACAACATCCCAAACATCATTCTTCATGATCGATTGATACTCTTCGATCATAGCATCTTTCCATTCTTTCCGTTCTACTGCTTCTTCATAGTTGGAAGGTTCTTTATCAATAATGTCACATAGCAGGGCTACATAACTGGAGCAAGACCTGGTTCTCTTTCTTCCTCTAGGTGTTTGTTTTAAAGCTCCATATCTTTCTACACCTTGGATAATTTCACGTACCCAAGCAGGTTTCCTCTTATGAGGATTCTTCTCTAGAGGTGGATCTACAAGTTCTTTAGGTTCTTCAAATTCTCAACCTTCTTCTTGAATTTCTTCGTTCATGGTTGTATCATGAATTTTGGGTGCTCTTGTTTCTTCAGGTTCTTTAGTTTGTCTCTTCCTAGATTTGATGTAAGTTGAATCTTTGTCAAATGTTACATCTCTGCTAATGCCAATCTTCTTGAACCCTAGGAATTATATTATGTAAGCCTTCAAGCTTTCAGAGTATCCCACAAATATGCCCTTCTTTCGTGAAGGATCTAACTTTTTCCTCTTTTCTTTTGGAATGTCTATGTATACAGGACAGTCGAATATTCTTAGATGGATGACTTCTGGTTTCTTACAGGAGAAGACTTCTTCAAGAGTCTTATTCTTGAGTACTCTGTGTGGAGTATGGTTCTATACATACACCGTTGTTCTGGCAGCTTCTGCCCATAGATGCATAGGAAGATATTGATCATGAAGCATAGCTCTTGCAGCTTCCATGATAGTTCTATTCTTCCTTTCTACAATCCCCTTCTGTTGTGAATTATATGGAGTGGATAACTCCCTCTTAATCCTTGAGTCTTTGCATAACTCTTTGAATTCATTCGATGTGAATTCTCCACCATTATCTGATCGAAAGGTCTTGATCTTCTTTTCAGTGTGGTTCTTGATCAAGGCTTTGAATTCCTTGAACTTGTTGAAACATTCATCTTTGTTCTTCATGAAGTAAATCGATGTCTTCCTAGAAAAATCATCAATGAAAGAAACATAGTATACATACCCACTTAGTGAATTGGATGACATTGGACCGCATACATCGGAATGGATGATTTCCAAGATTCCTTTTGCCTTGTTTTCACTACTTGGAAATGTCTTCTTTGTGTTCTCCCCTTTCGCACATCCTTTGCATACAACTTCATGTTTTGTATAAATTTTTGGGAGAACTTCAACATCTTTGCTTGCAAGTGGTAGTGCTTTGTAATGCACATGTGCAAGCCTTCTATGCCAAATCTCATTTGTTTCTACTGAGTCATGAACCAAAGCTTGTTCTGGATGGCCCTTCAATTTGTATAATCCTCCTTCTTGTTCCCCAATCACTACTGCATCATCAATAGTCTTTCCTTTTGGACACATGATGACTTGACCATCTATAAATGCAAGCCTCATTCCTTTTGCATCTAATGCAGATATGGAGAGGAGATTCTTCTTTAGTCATGGTACAAACAATACTTCCTTCATTGTCATAGACTTTTCAGATTCTAGCTTATAGGAGGATTCTCCACTACCTTTTATTGGATACTGGTAATCATCTCCAAGTTTCACCTTGTGAGGTGATTCATGTTCAAATAATTTCACAAAGGATTCCTTGAATCCTGTCATATGTTTGGAAGCACCACTTTCTATAAGCCAATCATTGCTGCCATGTATGATAGTTCCCGTGAGAGTAGAAATTAGAACATGTCATTTCATCACTTGAAGAATCATCACTAACTTGTCTACTTCTCTTTGTGGAAGGTTCACCATCCTCTGTAGCATGAGCATGATGTTTTCTCTTGTTTCCCTTCTTCTTGTGAGAGATACTTTTGTTTCTAGGACAATCTCTAGCAAAGTGTCCTCTTTCATCACATGTATAGCAAATGTACTTAGACATATCTCTAGGATTTCTAGGGTTATTCCTTTGATGAGACTACTTACTTCTAGGGTGGATAGATATGGATTTCTTGGATTGTACTATGAGAGCTTGATCTTCACTTCCCATCTTTTCTTCTCGAGCTGCTATCCAAGCTTCTTCTTGTGAGCATTCTTCCCAAAGTCTGCTGAACTTGACTAACTTCTTTTCGGCACAGATTCCTTGAATAAATGAGTCCCATGATCTAGGGAGACCATTTAAGGTGGTCATTACAATCTCTGCATTTTCCACTTCTTCATCTACTGCTTCCAATTGTTCCTCGATCTGAGAAACCCTTGTAAAGTAAGACTAGATGGTTTCTGCATTCTAGATATTTACATTCTTCAATTGGTTCCTCAAGTTCATATTCCACTTTATGTTCTTCTCGTCAAACAATTTGGTTAGGGCATCAAACATAGATTTAGGCGTCTTTAGGGAGGACACCTATGGTATGAGGTGATCCTTGATTGAATCAACAATAGTCCTCTTTGCCAGAACCAATTTCTTCTTATGTAAGACCTTAGCCTCATCTCCCTCTGGAACTGGAACCTCCTCACTGATATAAGAGTCCAACTCATTTTCTTCCAGGACTAGGGAGATCCTATACTTCCAGGCTCGGAAGTTATCAGCTCCCTCAAGCTTTTCATCAAGCTTGGTATGATGAGACATCTTAACTGAGAACCTCAAATGGAAATACAAAAGATTTAGATCTTACCAGGTCAAGATGTCTGATCTGGATTTGGAGCTGAAATTCTGCAGTGTGTAACGTCCCCGACCCTTCAACCGGCAAAGAGGACGCTACGGTGTCATTAACCATCCGGGAAAATGCCCCATGGACATGAAAATATATAAAATTGAATTGCTTGAAACATAAAACATGCTAAGATGCATAATCATTCACATACACAGCGGAAGCATACATACATTCATTCAAGCATTCAACATGTTCATCATCATTCATTAAACAACAAATATAAATGTAGAGACAGAATGGTCAATAATACTTATCTTGTAAAGGATTCATCCCACAACTAGATACGTTGCTGCAACATTCCACCCAACCATAGGACAACATGCTCCTTAATCTCTCAGCAACGCTGCCACCCCCGAGATGGGCATGATTCCCCAAGGAATAAGGAACAAGCATGCTTACACATAGCCAAGGATTCACAAAACACAGCCAAGCCAACACAATTGGGTTTATCAGGCCATCAAGGAGCTGGGAAAGGCTAAATGCTAAGCTAATGAGCTCATTGAAAAGCTAAGGATACCTACACCAGAACTAGCCTAACTTCTAGGACACCCACACACACCCAACACATGGAAATCAGTCCCTTCTCTTCTACATAGTCCCTCAAGACCTGACCTCCCTTCCAGTGCTATTCAGGGGTTGTGGAGAAGAAATCCATCCCTCTATCTCTATCTTTGTGGCTCCCAAACACACCATGTTTATCAAGCAAACCAAGCCCTCATCCTCACTCCAACATAGTCTGAAGACCAACCACTGCATACACGCAACCAAACAAGCTATTCATAGCTTGGACAGGGAAAAGAAACTCCTGAGTCATTCTTGTCCCTATCATGGGAAAAATGACTCCATAACAACCTACAATAGCCCAAAACGTAACAGCAAACACAACCAAAAAAATGTGGGGGAAACAACAGTCCGTTCTCAACAATGAAGCCACAGGAAACTTACACAGTCTGAGAATGGGAAAGTAAACAAACTCTCCTCCCGTGCCTGAGAAAGAACATACACACAAGCCACAATCGGTAGGGAAATTACATGCCCCCAGCATAGAACGTTAATGGCCAAATCGACACCCCCATCTCTCTGCGTGAGGAACAATCGCGAGTGGGAGCGTGCCCCTGCAGTCATGGGGAGAATGGAAAAATGGGTGTCATGGTTTTTCCTGCCAGTGTGAGGGTCAACCTGCTGGTAGAGTGTGCGTGTGGGCAAGGACTAACAGTCCTGTCACACTCCACTCCCCAGCAATAACTACCCCAACTAACAGCAACACTTTTAATGAGGTAGTTGGATGAAACAAGGGAAGGTGAGGAAATCAATAGGGTGGTGACACATGGCTTTTCCCCTATGGGCTCAAGGTTTAACAATTCCCCCTCCCTATCCTTAGGAATATCATTCCCTTTTCAATATGGTTGTAGTGACATAGCTAGTTGGGTTTTATTTAATTAAAATGCATAATTACATGAGGCCAAACTAATATGTGCCATATATCACGATATACTATCGACAACAATTCCAAACGTAGAAACATAACACAACGAAATCGATGGTGGGGATTTTGCTTTTAGCTCCACACCATGATTCATTACAATATATACATCACATATATTCAGTGCAAACGGGGTCAAAACTAGGGTGTTACATTCCCCTCCCCCTTCAATAGCACTGTCCACAGTGCTTTAAAAAATTTGAACAAAATGATGCACTGGTACCGCCTCATTGTTCTGCAGAATTGAACAAAAATGGATGTGCTAATTGCATGGCATCCTCCAGCTCCCACGTAGCCTCTTCAGGTCCGTAGTGCTCCCATTGCACCTTTACTTTCCCTATGGCTTAGTTTCAGAGCATTGTGACCTTCCTGTCGAGGATGCGCATTGGCTTGGTTTGGAACTCTCCCTCGGGTTCCACCTGAATCACATCCCAATTTATCACATGGTTAGTATCATCTACATATCTCTTAAGCAAGAAACATGAAAAACATTATGAGGTCTAGTGCTAGCAGGCAATGCAAGTCTATATGCAACTGGCCCTATTCTTTCAAGCACTTAAAATGGCCCACAATATCTTGGTGACATCTTGGCACAACTTCCAAGCTTCAAGGAACTCTTCCTTGCCCTCACTTTGAGGTAAACATGATCCCTGACACTGAACTCCTTGTTCACCCTATGTTTATCTGCATAGCTTTTCTGTCTGTCCTGTGCTGCTTTCAAATTATACCTGATCTTTACAACCTCTTGCTCCATTTCCTTGAGAAATTTTGGACCAAGCACAACCCTGTTCACTGGATTATCCCAAGTCACTGGTGTCCTACACCTTCTTCCATATAAAGCTTCATACAGACTCATCCCCAAGGATGCTTGTTGTCCATTGTTATAAGCAAACTCTACCAAGTGTAAGCAATCTTCCCACTTGGTTGGTTTGACCATCACGTACAAGCGAAGCATATCTTAAAGCACCTAATTAACTCTCTCTATCTGCCCATCTGTCTGAGAATGGTATGCAGTGTTGAATTTTAGCTTTGTACCCAAATCTGCAAACAACCCCTTCCAAAAATTGGAAGTGAACTTGACATCTCTGTCAGAGACTATTGCCTTAGGCAATCCATGCAATTTGAAAATATCCTTCATGAATATCTTTGCAATGTCATTAGTCTTATGCGTAGACTTAATCGGTATAAAATGTGCTACCTTAGTCAACTTGTCCACCACAACCATGATGGAATCATGTTGTCTCCAAGTCATTGACAATCTTGTAATAAAATCCATGGAAATAACTTCCCATTTCCATTCTAGAACTGGAAAAGGATGCAACAAACCTGCAAGGTGTTGATGCTCAACCTTTACCTGCTGACATTTCATGCACCTCGAAATGTATTCAGCCATGTCCTTTTTCATTCCTGGCCAAAAGTACTGTTTCCTGGTGGTAGCAATTGTCTTCTGGTATCCTGGGTGACCAGAATACAGAGTTTGATGGATTTCATCCATAACAACTATCCTCAACTCTTCTACATTTGGAATATAAATTCTACACTTATAAGTAAGAAGTCCAGATTCTTCCAATTTATATTCCTCATACCTCTTCTCAAGACTTTGCTGCTGCAATTTGTCTTTTACTAGCTCATACAATTTGTCTCCAGCAGCATGATTAACAATCTACTGCCTTAAATCTGATTGGAAAATACTAAGAGATGGCACATGCATTTCCTGCACCTTCTTGCTGAGTGCATCAACTACCTTATTATCTTTTCCCTTTATGTGCTTGATTTCAAAATCGAACTCACATAAAAACTCCAGCCATCTGGCTTGCCTAGCATTCAGAGTAGGATGATCAAATATATACTTTAGACCACAATGGTCCGTCCTCAGTTCAAATCTTCTACCCATTAAGTAATGCCTCCACATCTTGAGAGCATGTACTATGGATGGAAGCTCTAGATCATGAGTGGCATAGTTTTTCTCATGCTCCTTCATCTTTCTCGACTCATAACATACCACGTGGTTTTCCTACAGAAGGACTCCTCCAAGCCCTTGTCCGCATGCATCGGTACATATCACAAAATCTTTCTCTAGATCTGCAACTTTCAATACTGGTGCATTGGTGAGAAGACTCTTTAACTGCTAGAAGCTTTCTTCACACCTCAATGTCCATTCAAACTTTATCCCCTTCTTTTGCAAAGAAGTGATGGCATGTGCAACCCTGGAGAATCCTTCAATGAATCTCCTGCAGTATCCTGCAAGTCCCATAAAAGATCTTACATCTGTCACATTTCTTGCATTAGGCCAATTCATAATGGCTTCTATCTTTTCAGGGTCCACAGATATACCCTCCTCTGAGATAATGTGACCCAAATACTGAATTCTATCTCTATAGAAGTCACACTTTCTCAGCTTTGCATACAGCTGATGCTCCCTAAGCAATCACAATGTCAATCTCAAATGCTCTTCATGTTCTTCCTCATTCTTAGAATAAACAAGAATGTCATCAAGGAAAATAAGAACAAACTTGTCCAAATACCTGTTGAAGACACTGTTCATAAGGCACATGAACGTAGTTGGTGCATTTGTGAGACCAAATGGTACCACTACAAACTCATAATTTCCATACCTTGTTTTGAAGGCTATCTTATGAATGTCTTCATCCTTGATTCTCACCTAATGGTAACCAGACCTCAAGTCAATCTTGGAAAATACCTTTGCTCCCCTCATTTGATCAAAGAGGTTATCAATCCTAGGAAAAGGATATTTGTTATTCACAGTAACCTTGTTCAACTGTCTGTAATCAATGCACAACCTGAGTGTACCATCTTTCTTCTTTACAAATAGAACTGGTGCTCCCCAAGGATACTCACTTGGCCTAATATACTTCTTTTCCAACAACTCTTGTAGTTGCATCTTCAATTCTAGCATCTCTGGTGTACTCATCCTATAGGGTGTCTTGGACACTGGTGCTTCTCCTGGCACAAGTTCAGTTGTGAAATCAATGTCCCTTTTTGGAGGAAGCCCTGGAATCTCATCAGGAAACACATCAATGAATTCCTGTAACACCTGATAGTCCTCCAACCTAGGATTTTCATCCTTTGATGCCTCTAGAATATGGGCTTCATACAACTGGAAACCTTTCCTACAGAACTTCTTCAACTGCATTGCTGACACCTGCCGTATTGAAATCACCTTTGGAATACCTTTCACAACTACTGGGTTCCCTTCTCCATCCATGCATTTGAAAGTCTTGTTATAATAGTCAAGCTTTACCTGGTGAGCTTCTAACCAATCCATTCCAATGAGAACATCATAGGAACCAAGTGGTAGAACATTCATATATACAAAAGTGATCAATCCATTCATAACCAATAGACATTTCTCTACCACTTCACTAACCTTTCTCTTAGTTCCAATGGCTAGCTGAACTAGAATATTTCCTATGCTTTACTTTATTAAAAGCACAAATCTTTACTACTCTAGGAGTAATGTAACTGTGAGTAGAACCAAGGTCAATCAAAATAGAAATAGACTGCTCAACAATCTTACCTGCAACTTTAACCATAGTTTACTGGTGATTTTCCTGGCGATCCTCCAGTACTGCATAAATCCTAGGGACTTCCCTTGCTACTTGACCCACTGTTTCTGCTTCTTGAATGTTGTAAGCTGGCCTTGCACTCTCATTCTTGAGTGGAAAATATCTGCACATGTGGGGTCCTTTACATCTCCAACATTGGAGTGATCCTCTATTATGTTGTGGATCCTTAGGCTTTTCTCCAGTCATTCCAACTGGCTTACTCGTAGCTTGGGATGGCTGCTTCTGCCGATTCCTGAAGTTAGAAGGTTTGAAACATTTCTTTCTTTGGTCAAACTTCTCATTCTTCTTTCCTTCGATGCCTTATGGTAATCAGGTTTACCTTTGCTTTGTTCATATCAATACTTAGCCTTCTTTATTGCTTCTTCAAGAGTTCTAGGTTCATAAAACTCAATTCTTTCTTTGTAAGATTGAGGCAATCCACTTAGAAACCGTTGGACCTTCACTTTTTCATCTTTGATGTACCAGACATACCTCAATAGCTCCAAAAACTTATTTGCATACTCTTCCATGGTCTGCTGTCCCAATCTCAGCTCATAGAACTCCTTAATCTTGTCATCATAGTACCTGTCAGAGAGGTATTTTTTCTTGAAATACTTCTTGAAATATTTCCACTTAAGTCTCCTTTCACTGATCCTCTTTACTTGCTTGAAGTGTTCCCACCAAATGGATGCCCTTCCATTTAGATTGAATATGGCAACTCTTGCCTTCATGTTTCCCAAATAATCTTGAACTTTAAAGTACTTCTTTATCTCAAGAAGCCAAGCTTCAGCCTCTTGTCCAATATTTACTTCACCATCCTGAGAGTGATCCCTATGGTGTTTTATTCTTTTTCTTTTACAAGAAGATGAGCTTGAATCCCCGCTAGATTCTTCAGAGTCAGATGATCCACTAGAAGCCCTTCTCCTTCTTCTAGTACTGCTCTTACTTCCTTTCGGTCTTGTTGTACCCCACCCAGAGTCTATCTTTCTTTGCAAGTCCATCAAACTTTGCAACATAGCAGCATTCAACTGATGCTGCTCTTCCAGGGCTTTAACCAAGTTTCTCATGGT
Source organism: Pseudotsuga menziesii (assembly GCA_001517045.1). Classification (NCBI taxonomy): domain Eukaryota; kingdom Viridiplantae; phylum Streptophyta; class Pinopsida; order Pinales; family Pinaceae; genus Pseudotsuga; species Pseudotsuga menziesii. The sequence continues at coordinate 430,278 of LPNX011098961.1, forward strand.
GGCTGCAACATCTGATGGTGTCTCTTGGAATCTCCTTCCATTGGACTCTATGTCATCATTTCGAACTCAGACATTTTCTCCCATGGCATCTCTCGCATGCTCGTAAGAATCCCAAGCATCATATCCATCATGGGTCCTCATAATTGAACCACCACTTACTTACCCAACTACACCACCTGGAATACTACCCTTGAAGGTGTCTACGATTCTGCAAACATATTAGTAACACAACTGTTAGATGCATAATATTGATATAAATCAAAACTACTTACCTTCTCTTGGAAAAATCATAAAATAACAATTTTGCTCAAACACAATTTTCTTCCTTCACAGCCCTATAATCTGCTGACAATCTACTAAAAAATCCATTGAAAAACAATTGAAACTGGCTGAGAAATCTCACTCAAAAATCGACAACTTTCCTCGTCAAATCGGGCCTCATACAAACTAAGTTTCCGACACTTCAGCGACCCAATCAACAAATTTCCTCTGGTGCTCATCAGCGGCTCTATCACAAATTTTTTTTGATGTATCGGATCCTTGGTCATCTAAGTTTCCATACTACTATTGACGATGCCAAGGACTGTCATAGATCGATGATAAAAAATGTTGTCCACTATGGCATCAGTGAGGAGACTGTCTCCCATAACACTGTATCGGCGGTCAAAATCACTATGCATTGGGTGGATAGTTCTTTAGGTAGCCGCAACGGTGGAAACCAAACCAATTATGGGTTTCATGGACCATAAAACCTATCGGTGGTCGGAACCATAAAGAACTATGTGTTGGCAATGTAGAACTAAACACTTCCACTACATCGGTGACCCAAAAAACTAACCTCTTCCGCGGTGTCGACGACCCAATCCACTAACCTTCTCATATGTATCGGCGATCTGAACAACTAACTTTCACCGACGTCTTCTGACACATCGATAGCTTTGTCATCTAATTTTCGCTGACAGTTCAGAAAAACTTCCTTCTTTGTTCACCGCTGCATTGGCTGCGCCATCAAATAATTTTTGTCGATGTATCGGCTCAGACTTCTTCTAAATTTCGCCTTTCAAATCAACTAAATTTTGCCGTCATGTCAGCGGTCCAAACAACTATCTTTCGGCGGAACTTCCATTATCTTCCGTGGACGTATTGGCTATTCGAACAACTAAAAATTTCTGATGTTTTCAACACTTACACAAATTTTCATTCTCTTTTCCTCCCGCCGGTCCGTCGGCTCCAACTTCTTCTATTTTCCGCTGATGCCAGGTCTATATCGGACAATATTTCAACTAACTGAGCCGACATTTTGGTGATTGCATCCACTAGCTTTCTCTGCCATTTCGACGATATTTAGTTAAGCTGAGCCAATGTATCGGCTCAGGTTTCCTCTAATTTTCATCAAAACCTCTGTCAAATTCCAATCTTCGACCACCCCCAATAATTCTCCCTTGCCAGTTCCTCATTGGGAGGACTTCTGTCTAAGTTGTCCGATGCATCGGGGAAGCTTCAGACTCAGTCTTCCGATGAGCTGACACTTAAAAATATTTCATGAAATTATTTTCACCTATCCCTCGTCGGGTGGATTTCCGACTATGCTTTCCATTGTATCGGAAGAGCTTCCCTCTTAGTCCTCTGATGGCCCGATGAGCTCGGGACTTAGAAAAAATTTTAACGAAATTTTTTGCCATTCACAGATTTCTTCCTGTTGTGCTCTGGAAACCTGCCTCTGTCAATGGTTCTCATGGCCCATTCAGGCCCATGCTGCATCCTTTTCCCTGATACCACTCTATAACATCCCCGACCCTCCGACCGGAGAAGAGGACATTACGGTGTCAATAACCATTCGAGCAACCACCCCATGAACATGAACATATATAAAACTGAATTGCTTGAAACATAAAACATGCTAAGATGCATAATCATTCACATACATAGTGGAAGCAGACATACATGCATTCAAGCATTCAACATGTTCATCATCATTTATTAAACAATCAATATAAATGCAGAGACGAAATGGTGAATAATACTTATCTTGTAAAGGATTTGTCCCACAACCAACTACGCCATTGCAATGTTCCACCCAACTATAGGCCAGTGTGCTCCTTAATCTCTTAGCAACGCTGCCACCCTCGAGCTGGGCATGATTCCCCAAGGAATAAGGAACAAACAGGCTTACACATAGCCAAGGATTCACAAAACACAGCCAAGCCAACACAGTTGGATTTATTAGGCCATCAAGGAGCTGGGAAAGGCTAAATGCTAAGCTGCCAAGCTCATTGAAGAGATAAAGATAACTACACTAGAACTAGCCTAACTTCTAGGACACCCACACATACCCAACACAAGGAAATTAGTCCCTCAGGCCCTGACCTCCCTTCTAGTGCTATTCAGGGGTTGTGGAGAAGAAATCCATCCCTCTAGCTGTGTCTGTGTGGATCCCTAACACACCAGGTTTATCAAGCAAACCAAGCCCTCATCCCCACTCCAACATAGTATGAAGATCAACGACTACATACACACATCCAAACAAGCTATTCATAGCTTGGATAGGGGAAAGAAACTATTGATTCATTCTTGGCCCTATCGTGGCCAAAACGTAACAAAAAACAAAACCAACAAAACGTGGGGAAAAAATAGTCTGTTCTCAACAATGAAGCCACGTGAAACTTGCACAGTCCAAGAATGGGAAAGTAAACAAACTCTTAGCCCATGCCTAAGAAAGAACATACACACAGGAAATAAACAGAAGGGAAATTAAACTCCCCCAGCTGAGAACATCAATGGCCAAATTGGCACCCCCAACTCTTTGCGTGAGGAACAATCACGAGTGGGAGAGTGCCCCTACAGTCTGTGGAAATTGAACCTAGTGATAGATTAATTTTACTCACAACAATTATCAATTGAACATGCAAAATCACTCACAAAAGAGACTGAATAATGAGCTGAACACTAAACTGTATTGAATAAGTGTACAATATACAACCTTCTAAAATAATAGGTTGCTGTATTAAATAATTACATCAGGGATTTGAATGCATGAGGAGCAATTCGAATCTAGCATAAAGCTAGCTTACTAAAATTAAGCAAATCCCCCATAGGTGTAAAAAGCTGATCCCAAATATGTCATGGAGCTCATGAATTAGAAAAATGGCTTAGGAAAGATAAAGAGTGATGGAATGACAACTCATACATGCTTTTCCAAGGAGAAAAGAGTGGAGGATGAAGAGGACAAAAAACTAGTTCACCTCACCTAGTCAAACTTTCCCTATTGCCTTAAAACACTGAAAAAGTAGGCAATAAAGCAGAAAAAGCAGAAGGGCACCTAGGAGACCAGGAGTAAAGCAGAATTGATTCCTTGAGGTTTCCCAAGTGCTACATGAGTCAAATAAGGCAAGTTTGACCACTATGGATAGGTAAATGACAACTTGCATAAGGTGGGACACATGAACTAGGAAAATAAGATAAAAATAATTAAATTAATGTCTAAGGTGGTAAACTATGGGTTGATTATTCTAACACCCCCCCTTAAGCTTGAATTATGAATAATATATCAGAAAATTATAGGGCCTAGCAACAAGGCTTAGTCACCCTTTACATACTGCATGTCCATACAACCAAGGAAAGAGGCAAAACCAACTTGGGAAAATCCTCCCTTAAACATGGACTGTAAAACAAAATTTGGAAATCTTGTCTTCACTCATGCTTCACAGCATGATCATAAATCCCCAGCAGTGATTTTATATTGCTGAAGGTCTTCTCACAAAATGCTTTGGTGAAGATATCAGCTACTTGTTCTGAAGATGAACAGAAGAGTAGGTGAATGGTGCCATCATGCACAAGCTCTCTGATGTAGTGCATATGGATCTCAATGTGTTTGGTTTTGTGCTTCTGAATTGGATCTTTGCAGATTCAAATGGTACTCTGGTTATCATAGTATATGGTAGTTGAGTACTTTGATTCGAAACCACACTCTCCAAGTAAACCCTGCAACCATAAACATTGAGTTGATGCATAACAACTCCTCTGTACTCTGCTTCTGTAGATGAGAGTGCAATGGCACTCTGTTTCTTGCTTGACCAGCTGATTGGCACTTCTGCAAGCATGAACACATATTCTGATGTGGAATTTCTATCTGTGCTATCACCTGCCCAATCACTGTCAGTAAATCCAATCAAATCAAGATAAGATTTTGCTTTGTAGAAGATCCCATGTGTCCTTGTTCCTTGAACAAAGTTAAGGATCCTTTCGGCTACTTTCCAATGGATCTCATGAGGCTGATCCATGTATCTAGAAGCCACACTTACTGCATAATAAATATCAGGTCTAGTATGTGTCAGATACAATAAATATCCAATCAATTGCCTATACAGTGTATTGTTTACCATAGGTGAAGAATCAGCTTCTTCCAGCTTCACTCCTGAAAGGAAAGGAGTTTTGCTTGCTTTGCAATCCTTCATTCTGAATTTGTTCAGAAATTCCAAGGAATATTTGTACTAGTGCACCTTGATTCCAGCTTTGGTTTGAGTAATCTCAAGCCCCAAAAATTGACTTAAGAGCCCCAAATCTGTCATGGAGAAGGCTTGGTTCATAGCACCCTTTAGGGAAGCAATCTCATCCTTTGAGCTTCCTGTAATGAGGAGGTCATCAACATATAACACAATGATCATTAATGAACCATTAACTAACTTCAAATAGACATTTGGATCTGATTTGCACCGAACAAAATTCAGTGATAGCAAGAAGATATCAATCTTGGCATACCAAGCCCTAGGGGCTTGCTTTAGCCCATACAATGACTTTCTCAACCTGTACACAAGAGAAGGGTTAGTAGCAAAACATTGAGGTTGCTGCATATATATCTCTTTAGTGAGATCTCCATTCAGGAAGGCACATTTTACATCCATGTGATGTACCTCCCATTGCCTTGAGGCTGCAATGGCTAAGG
>LPNX011098961.1:435296-450603 GCA_001517045.1 Pseudotsuga menziesii
ACGAAATCCATCTTTGCCACTGGGGAAAAGGTCTCATTGTAATCTATGCCATGAACTTGTGAGTAGCCTTTGGCTACCAATCTGGCCTTGTACTTCAGTGGTGAACCATCAGCATCAAATTTGGTCTTATATACCCACTTACATTGGACTAACTTTCTCCCTGGGGGAAGATCCACTAGCTCCCATGTGTTGCTCTTCTGAAGTGAGCTGAACTCCTCCTTCATGGCTGTTTTCCATCTTGGATCTCCTACTAATTCTTCATATGTTTGAGGATAAGAATCCACCATCAAATAGCATTTTTCAGCAAACATAGGATCCTTCATGCACAGACCACTCTCAAATTGAGATCTAGTCCTCCTTGGGTCATTGGGATCCCCAGCTATCTCTCCTGCTGCATCTAGTGTATTGGATTCCCATTTTGGCCTTGTATGGATATTAGGGTCTACAATAAACTCATCTCCATCAGACAAATCAGAATCAGCATGTTCAACAAACTCTTTACTTACTTCTTGAGGTTCAGGTGGAGAAGAGGCGTCTCCAACTTCCACTGCTGCAAGGGGTTCTTCTTCAAACTGAACACACCTTTCAATGAAGGATTTGTTTGTGCTCAAATTTATCAGCTTGTACCCTTTTGAATCTTCAGAGTATCCAACAAAAATACACTCTTGGCTTTGGGGCTGCAAAGCCTTCCTCTTCTCTGTTGGAATTCTAGCCCAAGCCTTTGAGCCAAAAATCTTGAAACGGGTCACATCTGGCTTGTGCCCACTCCATGCTTCGAAGGGAGTCATACCATCAAGCTATTTATGAGGCACCCTATTCTGAATATAGGCTGCACAGTTGATAGCTTCGGCCCAGTACTTTGGTGGCAAAGTTTTGGCCTCCATCATGCATGTTGCCATCTCCTTCAGTGATCTGTTCTTCCTCTTAGCAACACCATTTTGCTATGGTGTGTAAGGGATAGAATGCTGCATATGAATACCTGCATCTGCACAATAATTAATAAACTCAGACTTGACATACTTACCACCATTTTCAGATCTGAGGACCTTGAGTTTCCTCCCAGACTGGTTTTCAACCAAAGCCTTAAAGACTTTGAAGAGGCCAAAAACTTCAGACTTGTGTTTCAGGAAGTAAAGCCAGCAATACCTGGAAAAGTCATCAATAAAAGTCAATGCATATTTGGCCTGAATCATGGACATATGAGGGAATGGGTGAGCAACATCACTTTGGATCAGCTCGAGGGGTGCAGAGGTTCTCTCATGACTAGCTCTCTTAAATTTGTGCTCTGGGTGTTTTCCTAGGATACAACCTTGGCAGACTCCTTTGGAAAATTTTATCTTGGGCAACCCTATGACCATCTATTTTTCACTAAGATCAGAAAGATACTTGTAATTTAGGTGGCCAAATATTTCATGCCAAATCTTGCTGGCTTCATTAGCATGAATTAGAAGAGCAGAGGGGTTTGAGTAGGGTAGGAAGTGTGAGAACATGTATACCTTTTGAGCATTGTTTGTAAATCCTTTTGCAATGACTCTACCACTTGAGATCTCTGTGATCTCAACTTCATCAAGGGAGAATATGACCTTCTTAGGAGACCTAGTGTGAGTCATCTGGTACACTAACAAGAGGTTGGAGGCAAGACCAGGCACATACAAGACATTGCTGAACTGACCATGATCAAGATCAATCCTCCCTTTGCCCAAACTTTCAGTGAGAGAGTCATCTCCCAGTACTATAGGTGGTCCCTTCGACATATCAAGTGAGGAGAAGGCCTCCTTAGTCGAAACCATGTGTCTTGAAGATCCAGAATCAATGATAAAACTGGGTGAGCTTGATGTGCCAGCAACCAATGCATGAACTCTCTCTCTGTCATCTAAACTTGATCCTCCTTCTCTCTTCTTTGAGCTTTCTAGAAGGGAGATGCCATTCTTCTCCAGGAGTTGGGTCATCATGTCTATTTGCTTCTTCAAACAAGAGATTTTAGTGTGATTGCCCTTATTGTAGTATGCACACTTGTTCATTTCACCTTTGTTTTTCTTCTTCTGGTAGTTCTTCTTGGAACCTTGTGGCTCCTCCGGAGACTATTTCTTGTCTCTCTTTTGCTCAGGTGGCTTTTAATCTTTCTTTTTTCTTTTTGAATCCACCTTCAAATCTCTAGCAATCAGAGCTTGATCTTTGGATGGTTTGATGGTGCCCATCATCACCAGCTTGTCTTGTTCTTGTGTGAGAGATTCCATGAAATCTGCAAGGCTAGGCATCTTCCAGGTTCAAGCTGTCAGTTTTGTGGCATAGAAGGTCGAAACAAACACTGAGTAGTCAGGGCCTAGCTTCGAGAGAATGGCCAGGATGAGATGATCATCCTTCTTTTCGATCCCACACTGTTTCAGCTGCAAAACAAGTGCTTTGAACTTGGAGAAATATATCTGCAGGGATTCAACGCTATTTGGACTTAGAGAAATCAGCTCATTTTTTATTTGATGTCCCCTCATCTCATCTATCTTTCCAAAAATATCAGAAATATTCTCCCATACTTCATTCGGTGATGTCAATCCATCAATATGGAAAATGAGGTCTCTAGAAATACTCAGACATAGGAGACCATAGGCCTCATCCCTCCTGTTGTGCCATTTTATCTTCTTTGCAGCTACATTGGGCTCTGCTTCTGTTGCCATAGTCACCTTTTAGATTCCTTTCGCTCTCAATAGTATCTCCATATCTGCTTTCCATTCAAATAAATTGAAGGGAGTCAAGATAGTTTTCTGTGATTGATCCATAGCTTAGAAAATTTGTCCTGGCTGTCAGTAGAAGGCTCCCAGTCACTGATGTCGAACCTGTAAAACAATTTTGAAGGAGAGAAATTGATCTACAATGGCTCTGATACCATGTGGAAATTGAACCCAGAGATAGGTTAATTTTACTCACAACAATTATCAATTGAACATGCAAAATCACTCACAAAAGAGACTGAATAATGAGCTGAACACTAAACTGTATTGAATAAGTGTACAATAGCCAACCCTATAAAATAATAGGTTTCTGTATTAAATAATTACATCAGGGATTCGAATGCATGAGGAGCAATTCGAATCTAGCATAAAGCAGGCTTTCTAAAATTAAGCAAATCCCCCATAGGTGTAAAAAGCTGATCCCAAATCTTTCATGGAGCTCACGAATTAACAAAAGGGTTTAGGAAAGCTAAAGAGTGATGGAATGACAACTCATACATTCTTTTCCAAGGAAAAAAGAGTGGAGGATGAAGAGGACAAAAAACTAGTTCACCTCACCTAGTCAAACTTTCCCTATTGCCTTAAAACACTGAAAAAGAAGGCAATAAAATAGAAAAAGAAGAAGGGTGCCTAGGAGGCCAAGAATAAAGAAAAATTGATTCCTTGAGGTTTACCAAGTGCTACATGAGTCAAATAAGGAAATTTTTACCACTATGGATAGGTAAATGACAACTTGCATAAGGTGGGACACATGAACTAGGCAAATAAGACAAAAATAATTAAATTAATGTCTAAGGTGGTAAAATATGGGTTGATTATTCTAACACAGTCATGGGGAGAATGGAATAATGGGTGTCATGTTTTTTCTTGCCAGTGTGAGGGTCAACCTGCTTGTGGAGTGTGCATGTGGGCAAGGACTGACAGTCCTGCCACACTCCACTCCCCAGCAATAACTGCCCCAACTAATGGCAGAACTTTTAATGAGGTAGTTGGTTGAAACAAGGGAAGGTGAGAAAATCAACAGGGTGGTGACACATGGATTTTCCTCTATGGGCTCAAGGTTTAACAATTCCCCCTCCCTATCCTTAGGAATATCATGCTCTTTTCAATATGGTTGGAGTGACATAACTGGTTGGGGTTTATTTAATTAAAATGCACAATTACATGATGTCAAACTAATATGTGTCGTATATCACATTATACTATCGGCAAAAATTCCAAACACCGAAACATAATACAAACAAATCAATGGTGGAGGCTTTTCCTTTAGTTCCACACCACAATTCATTACAATATATACATCACATACATTTAGTACAAATGGGGTCAAAACCGGGGTGTTACGCAGTGCTGGTTCAGGAGCAGATTAGGGTTTTTATTTTCTGGAGTTCTGTCCAACCAAATGCTTTAATATTGATCTCTAAACTTTGATTTTGAGGAGGAGATCAATCCAAGACTAGGATCATTGAAAAATTCCACTTCTGTGGAAAGCCCTAATTTTCAGCAGTAGTGTTGGGTCCAAAACTGAAAAGCCTCAGAATTGGATCTTGCTTTGATAGAAAGATACGCACTAGGGAGGAGAGTTAATCCAACCTTCTTTTGCTGAAAATCTATGGAGGAATATCCACAAAGTAGGAAGCCCTAGTTCCCTCAGCTGCACAAGATCTTCTTCTCAGGTTAGATTTGATACCATGTTATATTTTTAACATTAAGCCAGCATTATTAGGATCTTTAACTAAGAGAATAACAAGCACAACAATCAAACACAAGAAACAATGAACACAGTGTTTTTCCTCAGGGAAACCATAAATAGAGAAAACCCTGAAACTTCCTTAGAGATAGAATCAATACCAAATAGAAAAGCCCCAAAAATAGTAAGATGATCTACCGACAACAGTAACCTCTTTCTTCCTAGCCCCATTGTCTTCCTCTTCCTCAGCTATGCGCTACAACTGAGTGTGAGTGAGTGTATGATAAATAGAGAGGGTAGCTCTCTATTTATACTAATTCTTGACTTGACTAAACTCTACTAGGGACGACTTCACTAGGTGACTTTAACAACCCTAGTGCCCCAGAACTATGGGGACTTTAAGCCTTGAACAATAGGAGGGTTACCCACAATGACTTGACATGACTTGTTTACATTATAGAACCTCCTGATTGGAACATCGAGGCATGACATGACTCAATTAAATTACAGACACATCCCGGAATAAACATCAGGGTACAAGACATAAGATATATAAGTGAATACATTCCGAAGTTACAAAGACATTAACAACAACTATGCAATGCAGCTGATTCCTTACATTGGACAAACACTACGTGACTTATATTTTGACTTAGGAATATTTAACCGTGAAATCATACACAATATTCCAACAATACTTTTAAAAAGTCATTCATTCATACTACGACATACATTCAACAACAACTGTAACCATAATAATGTGAGATAAGCAAACATTTACATAAACATTCACCATTCAACAACATTAATCCATATAACACAGGAAATAACGTGGAAACTCATGTTGAAAAAACCACCAAGGTGCTCTTCATCTGGCATGACAAATACAGGTATCACTTTGTAGCCTACAACTTGTAGACTGTTCTTAAGATATGTCTTTCTAACTCAATCTTCTTTCTCTCATGCTCTCTGGTTTATTCTTCTATCTACTCCTACTGATCTGCACATAGATTGGATCAACTCTTATACTTTACTAGTGGTCTATGCACCCAGCTGTAAGATCCTTGACTCAACAGCCTTCTACTTCTACCAGAATCTCCTTTGAGTCGACTACTGAAATAACATAGTCTAATGAAAACAGACTGAATGCATTGAACCCTTATACATAGTAGGTTCCTTCTATTTATATAATTTACAAGACCACGTAGGGTCGACTAAGTACTACTTAGTTATTACAGACTCAGGTAGCTCCAAAATATCTTAGTTACATTGAATGTCAGCTCATACCTAGCCGTAAAATTCTTGCAATGCATTAACCACAGCCTTAACTGGCTGCATAAACATCTTTCAGCTCGTCTATACCAGTCATAACTAGCCGCAAAACTATCCTTCCATCTTTTGTTGATTCGTCCTTCTGCCGTCTTCCTTGAATTCTTCCTCTCCAACATTAACTCTTCTACCTGCTACTTCCACTGTCTCTATAAGTTCTTTTTCCCATCGTACCAACCCTATCATAGCTTCCTCTATTCTACGCTTCGTTTCCATCTTTCTCCTTCATTTCCCCACTACGCGCATGTTTTATCTTTCTGTGCCAATTCATTTCCTTCCTTCTTTACCTGCTTTTCCCTTGTTGCGTGTGCACTTTTCCTTCTTTGCTTGTGCATCAACCTTTTCCTTGTGCACTTTCCGTGACCCAACAGGCCCCCAACACTCACATGTGGCTCGTCCTGAGCCACTACTAAAAAATGGATATCTTCGCAAAATTGTGTCTGCTCACTACTTAAGCCTCTAGCTTGGGCTTTGGCCTAGGCTGCGTGGGAGGACCAACCTTGTCCTAAAATTCTTTCATCATCTGTTGCACTCTAGCAGCTTTTGTTGTTACCTCCTCCATCAACTCTTCCTCTAGCACATGCTCTTCCATGGGATATTTCCCGGCGTTGTCCGCAACGGCCTTAGCCTTGCATTTCCTTGTCATTTCTGGTTGGGACGAATCTCCAGCCGCTCTCTCCCTAGCCTGTCTCGGCTATCTGATGGGTTGTGTTGGTGCAGTTTGTGGGTTTTGGACTAGGTTTGGCATAGGGCCCAAACTATGGGATGGAATAGGGGCTGGAGCAACCATAGGAGCAGGCTTCTTTCTTGCTCATGCCATCAGGTCAAGTTCTAGTTCTCGCTCTGGTTGCTGTATTTTGGGTGAGGTGATCTCTTCTTCAATTGGAAACCTCAGATTGGTAGTTATCTTAGATAGCTCACTTGCACTGGATATCTCTATTACCATGGGTGTTAACTCACTCTGTGATAGGCTTTGTCTCTATAAACTCTCAGCTTTGGTTTTCCTCGTGCTCTATGTGTGCGCATAAAACAATGCTTGCTAGTGAAGCTTTGTATTTATACCTGCTGATGTGTCCTGTAGTCATCATACGATGGGAGGTCAAGGTCTAATCGATCACATGGGATTCTCGGCCAACACATTCCTTCATTAACTCGATAGCCAGAGTGCTTCCCTGTATCTATAAGCAAATTTATGGCAGTTATGTTGAGGATGACTGATGGGACCAAAAAGCACTTCGTCATTCTCATCATATCTCATCAAATTAATGACACTTAGATGTCCTAACCACCTCAATATTTTCTAGATATTCATACTTTTATGTCAGCCAGCCTGTCATTTCCACTTTTCTTTGCGCTTTCCGCTTTTTCTTACTCTTTTAGCTGGTTCTATAGAAAACGTGCAACAGAACAATTTCTTTTTCTTTCTGCTCTTTTTTTTTCACACGTAGCACAATTTTTAGCTAGGGATGTTGTGATCATCATATTATGGCTTGAGGCAACTTCCATTCACCATACCTGCGACATAAGTTTCATCTAGTCTCTGGAGTTTTACTGTGCCCGCATCAGTGATGTGCACGATCACATATGGCCCTAGCCAATGTGTCTTTAGCTTGCCTAGGTGTTTGAAATATTTGTTGTCATACAACAATACAAGTCCTTTGACTTTGAATGGTTTGACATGGATATGCAGATCATGCCATGCTTTCTATATCTGCTTCTCCATAGTCTGATGAAATCCCACGACAAAGCATTCATCTCCCATATGAACAAGCTGCATCAACCTCTGTTTGAAAACATCTCCGTCAGTCATCTCTGTCAATGTAGCAATCCATCGGCTTGGTACAATATACTCCATTGGTACAACAACTTCTTATCCATATCCTAGTTTGAATGGGGTGTTCCTTGTCAGTCACTTGCAAGTTTTGCGATACGCCCATAGCATAGTTGATACTTTATGATCCCAGTCATCTTAGCACACATTTAATACCTTGGTCAATGCATTCTCCAGAATCTTGTTGAAAGCTTCGACGGTTCCATTCCCTTGAGGATGATAGGGTGTCATATTCTTATGCTGGATCTAAAATTATTTAGTAAGCTCAGCAATCATTTTTTTAACAAAAAGCGTACCTTGGTCTCTCAATAGAATTTTTGGACAACAAAATCTCATTACTACGTTTTCAAATAAGAACTTTTCCGCGGTTGTAGTGGTGCAATATTTAACAAGTGCAACTTCAACCCATCTAGTTAAGTAGTCTATCACAGTGATAATGTAGCATGTGCCAAAAATTTTCCCTGGTGGATTGATCAGACCCACAAAATAAAAAACCAATTTATCGAAGGCATGTACCGTTAGCTATGGTGGAATCAACATCTCGTCGTGGCGTGATGGTTTTCCTGTTCTCTGGCAGATATCACAGTGCCTCCAGAATCTTTTAGTATCCATGTGTATGGTTGGACACCATAGTCATGCCTGCGATATCTAGCACACAATTTCCTTTCCCGCGTAGTGTCCACCTGTGACACCAGCATGTGCTTCACTCATAACCCAAGGTCGTTCATAATAAAAAACACAGCAGCGCAGTATTTCATCCGCGCTCAACTTATAGAGGTGTCCTGCAATCAATGTGAAGTCTACAACTCTGATGACAAAGTGTTTCTTTTGATTGACGAAGAATCCTATAGGCGCATAACCTGTACTCAAAAAGTGGATGATATCATTGAATTATTTGTTATGATCTTCCATCATAGTGACCGCAAACAGCTACGCATCGGGAAAGTTATCTTCCAGGAGTGTTGGTTCTTCACCGCTTTCTATCCATGACAGGTGGTTTGGCCCAACATTCAGTCGACTAGGCTTAACAATGACCTCAAAATAAAATTCTTGAAATAGGAGAATCCATCTACAGATCTTCCCCCCCAACACTGGCTTATTGAGTAGGTATTTCAACACTGAATGATCATTGTACATCTGGAAATGTCCACCAAAAAAGTAATGTCAAAACTTTTTAAGCACATAGACCATAGCAAGGCCTTCTCTTTCTGTCATCAAGTAGTTATTTTTTTCCGTTGACATTTTTATTGTAGCAAAAAAAATACGATGGTCAAGCGCACCCTCTCTTGGCTGTGTCAAGACTATGCCAAGTGTGACAGATGATGAATTGACATGGACATGGAATTCCTTTTTCTAGTTCAGGAACACAAGTATTGGCATAGTGGCCATATTTTTCTTTAATTTTTCCGATAATTCCTGGAAAGATGGTGTCCATTGAAACTTTGCATCTTTCTTCAGTAGTTTCTCCATCAGTGTAGTGATCTCTGCATACCCTATAATGATCTTCTTGCAGTAGCCTGTATTTCCTAGCACTGATTTGAGTTGTGTGACTAATGTAGTTGGTGGTAAGTCCAGGATAATCTCAAATTTTGTTGGGTTGACCAAAACACCATCATGACATACGACATGACCCAACATAACATCAAATGGTGCACATAATATACATTGCTTGGGATTGAGTGCAATCTGATACTGACAAAAACGGGCCAGCATCATGCGCAGACTCTCAATATGGTCTCTTACTAGACCAAACACATTCCAATCACCAAATTAGACTTCAAGAAACTTATGCATAAAATATTTAAAAGAAGAAACTACTATTCTAGAAAAAATAGTAGTTGCATTCTTGAGTCCAAAGTGCATTACCGTATACTAGTAGCATCCCCATGTTGTGACAAAGGTCATTTTGTGGCAATCCTAATTCACGATTATGACTTGATGATAACCAGAGAAGCCATCGGTGAATGCATACATCTCTTGAACTTCGACGCTTTCAAGTACTTCATCTGTAAATGGTATTGGGAATGGATCGTGCAAGAATGCATCGTTCAGCTTCCTTAGGTTGACACAGATCCTCGCTTCTCCTGTTGTTTTCTTATCCTGGATCACTATAGGGCTAATCCACTTTGATTATTCAACAGGTTCAATGATTCTTGTGTCGAGCATGCGATCCAATTATGCTTTTACCTTCTCTTTATATCTTGGATTCAGTCTATATGGGTGCTGTTTACTGGCTTTAGCATCTGGTCGTAGGGGTATTTTCATCTCCCCTAGGTCGCTGACTATTCCCTTGATCTATGATAAATTGGTAGGGAATAGGTCTTGATACTCATGCATCAATCCTGTGATCTTCACGACTATCTCTTTGTCCCAATAATCTCCTATATTGACGAACTTTGGGTTCTGTGGTGACCCAATGTTTACTTTCCTAATTTTCAATGGCTTAAGGAACTGGTCACTGGAAATGCCACTTCCTTGTACTACGTTCTTTCCCTCTGATTCTGGTATGTTTATGTTAGTCAGATCATCTTCTGGGTCTCCAGATAGATTCTAGCAAGCCATCCATTGGTAAATGCTCACACTGCAATGGTGAGAATTGACCTCTTCAACAGGAATTTCAGCAAATATCTTTTCCTTTTGTTAGCTATCATGGGCAGACCCGCGTTTACTGTCTTTAACCAACAACACCCCTAGCTCATTGGCCCTTTCGGTGACAGACCGCGAAGCAGCCTGAAGTCTCACCCGAAGTGATTCTAATGGGTTGGCCAAGGACTCAATCATTTTGGACCAGGTTCTGTGGCATCCTACTTGTGCCTCGCAGCTCTGCTAGCCACGAAGTCTATTTCTCTGTGCATTGTGTGACCCTCCACTTGCGTCGCACGATCTCTTCGCCTCGCAGCCCTTCTAGCCGCGAGATCTCTCTCTTCCCATCGCACGGTTTCCTTTCCACGCTTCGCAACTTCCACCAACTCGCGATGACTCCAACCTTATCGCATCTCTGCGCACCAGTCAACACATAACGTATTTCCAACGCTAATTCCTTAACCTACGGTATCGCGCATCGCAACTCCTCTGTCGATGCGGTATTGCCTCCCTGCGATATCCTACTCCCGCAGCTCAGCGCACTTAGAGTTGTTCATGTCGACTTGCAGGACTCAACATGACAGGCTGTTTAACACTGCGACTAGTGACTGCTTCAAGCAAAGCATAAATGAACCCACATACAACATGCCAAAGACTTCAATTTATATCTATCCTTCTATATTACTGTGAACTGGATAACGTATTCATACATTAAACTGTAAGCAAAGTCTTCTATACTAACTGTTAGATGCAACAAGTAAACACAGCACATAACTCAATCACATAACACTTGATTTTAATGTGGTTCACCTCCAGGATGGAAGTTACGTCCACAGAACTGTGTTTCTATTATAGCTCAGAAGAAGGTAAACACAGTTCTGCTACACCGCATATGCAGCTTGAGATCCTCTCTCTTAGATCTCTTTTCTATCTCTATATTGTCTCTCTTACAATATACTCTTCCCTCTCCGTTGATCCCTGCGGATCGTTACATGCATGCTCTATGAGCCAGCTACTGGTTATAGTAAGATACTATAGCTAATAATAGAACCAGAGCTCAAGTCTATTTCAATACAAGGTAGCTGTGAGCTAACAGACTCAATGGCTAACTAGCTAACTGGATGGCTTAAACTGCTCAAAATGCCAACCCACCAACCTTTTACAATACAAAATACATCCGTTTATAGGCGGCCCAAAGGTCTCGCCATTACAACACTGTGGGTCTGTCCCAACAGTAACCCAAACCCTAAGTAGTGACAGTCGACATATCTGTACTTTGAGGTAGCCGCTATACGTCACACCACAGCTCTCTGCAGTCTTCCATGCTTCCCGAAACTAACCATGGGTACTATGCACTGCTTCCCTTTACCACAGCTTCCTGTAGTCTTCCATGCTTCCCAGCGCTGACCATGGGTACTGGCGTTGCTTCCCTAGCTGTCCTTTGTCTTCAATGCCTCAGCCTCGTTGCTCCTTTTCCTTTATGAGGGTAGCTGAGCTCTCCTATCTTCCGCCGCTGCCTTCAATGCAGTGGGTGAGCTCTCTCATCTCGGCTGCTCAAGTACCGTCATCTTCCTTGACTTCTATATCTTAAAAGTCATGGTTTTCGGCTCTGCTCTGTAGCTGGAAACCTTCTACGGCATCGTAGCTCTATCTTGTCTATCCGCCAAAACTGTCTATCCGCTAAAAATGGTAGCTTCTTCTATAGCTGTGGGACCCTACTCCAACAGTCCCCTAACACTTACTTGTGGCTCATCCCCGAGCCACTACTAGTGGGCTTCTCCTGCTGTAGCTTCTTCTTGGCTTCTTGCGAAGTCCGTTGCAACCTGTTGCGAAGTCCTGCGACTTCCTTCTGCATCACTTCGACACATTCTCGTGCCGAGTCAAGTAAAGCTTGACTAATACTGGTGTCTTCTGTTAACTTAGTTTGTAGGTCTCTCTTACCTTTCCTTATTGTTATGCTCGCAGTCTTGCCACTGCAAGACCTGCTGTCGCTGTGCCCATCATAAGGATTCAAATCCTTGGTATCACGAGAACTCTTTTCTATTTGGGTTAGAGCTCGTGCTATAAGGAAGATATAAATCTATATCTTCCAGGCTTCTCAAAACATACCGCTCGGCCTGGAGCCCCCTATATGAAAGAGATACAAACCATGAATTCCGTTCCGAGAACAATCCTTTGTTTGCATGCTGGAATTCTACCATTTGTTGGGTTTGCTGTTCTCTTCCACTTTCCTTCTTAGCAAGTTGCTCCAGGTATTCATGCTCCCTCTGATCACCAGAGTTTCACTTCTTTGCCTCAACAATCTCTTGTTCTTCTCTTAGCTGATCAGATAGGTCTGCTTCCTTCTCCCGTTGCTGTCTTTTCCTCATTTTTACTTTCTTCTTTGCGGGAGATTTCTTGTTTTCATTCTTCTGCTCTGCTTTCTTATCTTCAGTGATCAACTCGTCTTTCTTATTCTCATTAGAAGAGGCTTTGATGACATCTTCTACATCCCATGCTTGATTCCTCAGCCTTGGAAATTGTCTCACCTGTGACATTCCTAATTTCACAACCCTGGGAGGCATCGTCATAGTGGACATATGGCCACCGGGGTCAAAATGTCTTAGCATGTCTTCTACAGGTTCCTCCTCAGGCAGAACCCACTTGGTGGAATGTCTTGGGCATGCAATGGCTTCGAACTCTGGGAATCACAGCACTCTATAACTGGGTGAACTGTGCACAGGAAACTCTGAACAACTTACTCTATAGCTCTTGGGCTTTTGCAAGTGTAACCCTCTCGAATGAGCAATTTCTACTTTTATGTTGAAGGTAGCAATCTCAGATGCAACGGTCATCTTGAATGGACCTGTTGGTTGTCATAATTGCATGGATGAGACCACACCCATCATCCGATCCTCAATAAATGGTGAAATCGGATCACATTTCCCTCGAAGCGTGTGTGTACAGGCTCCGGTCTCGTCGAAGATTTGCCAAATCTGGAAACTTAATTATGCTATAGCCAAATCTATGGTAAGGGATATCGATCATTTCCTCATTAACGGCCTGTCAGAGGGTGACGTGACGGGCCCTCTATCGGTTGCAAAATTGGATACGTGGCACGGGGAAACATCGCACTGATGCAATGAAACACCACATCACCTACACAAACAAGCAAGCTTTTTTTTTTCAAGCCACTCATGACTTGCGCAAAATGAATCGGCCTTATGCGATTCCCCATACTTATGATACCTGCCAGTGTAGTCTAGTTCCCAGTGCGATGCCTCCTTTCAACTACACTGGACATCTGCACCGCCATAAACTGGCTAAGATAGGGCTGAGAGGTGGGGTGGCTATCACTATAGAGCTTAAGCCTACTACCATTAATCAATGTGGGAACTTGGCAGTGAATCTGTCTTCCTCTAAGGCAAGCAGCTGCCCTAGCCTTTCCTCCACTGTGTCTGTATCAGTCATCCCGGTGATCTAAGCGATTCGTAAGCTAGGAAGAGTATACTCTATAGGCATAACAGCCTCCTGTCCATACACCAAGCTGAAAGGTGTGTGTCTTGTAAGTTTCTTGCATGTGGTCGTATACGCCCATAATACAGCGTTAACTCTGAGGTCCCAATCATTCCTTTGGCTGTTGCAGATCTTAGTAAGAGCGTTTTCTAAAATCTTGTTAAAGGCCTCCACTGTACCATTAGCCTATGGGTGGTAGGGAGTGCTCTTATGGTGTTGAATTTGGAATTATTTTGTCAAGGCCTCAATGGTGCGGTTCAAGAAATGTGTGCCTTGATCGCTCATCAAAATTACTGGGCATCCAAATCTACTTATGATGTTCTCAAAAAGGAACTGTGCGGCTGTAGCAGCATCACAATTTCTTACTGCTTTGGCCTCTGCCCATCTGGTGAGGTACTCTATTCCGGTGATAATATATCTCATGCTAGTGTGCTTCCCTGGTGGGTTGATAGGACCCACAAAGTCTATAGCCCACTTGTCAAATGCACGCAGCGTAATCTGTGGTTGCAGCAGCATTTCATCGCGTCGCGAGGGTTTTCCTACCCTCTGGCAGATATCACAGCATCTGCACAAGTCCTTGGTATCCTTATGCAATGTAGGCCACCATAATCCTGCGGCTAGGATTTTCTGCGCAGTAGGCTTTCCTGCGAAATGACCTCCTGCGGTTCCTGAATGTGCCTCTCTGATAATAGCATCTTTTTCATGCGGCATCACACATCTGCGCAAAACTTCATCTGGTCCTAACTTGTATAGGTGTCCTGCGATCAGGGTGAAGTCTGCTGCTTTAACAACCAACTGCTTCTTTTGCTTCTTAGTGAACTCATCAGGTGCTGATCCTGTGGTGAGAAAGTGAATAATATCAGCATAGTAGTCGTCTGCGATCTGGATAGAAAACAACTGTGCATCTGGCAAATTGTCCTCTAGGTTACTTGGCTCTTCTCCTGAGTCTATCCGCGACAGATGATTAGGTCCAACATTCAATCTTCCTGGTTTAACAGTGATTTCAAAATCATACTCCTGAAAGAGTAGTAACCATCTACAGATTCTCCCCCCTAACACTGGCTTATTGACTAGATACTTCAATGCGGAATGGTCAGTAAAAATCTTGAACGAGGCACCCAATAGGTAGCGCCTGAACTTCTGCAGTGCATACACCATAGCTAGGCCTTCTCTTTCCATTATGGTTTAGTTATTTTCTTTCGTCAACAGCTTTCTACTGGAATATGCGATAGGATGATCAATATCCCCTTCTCCTGGTTGCGTTAAAACAACCCCTAGTGCGATGCCAGATGCATCTGCATGTACATGAAATGGCTTAGTCCAATATGGAAATACTAGGATGGGCGCTGTAATCATCTTCTCTTTAAGTGTGTCTAGGCTCTGCTGGCATTCCTCATTCCATAGGAATTTTACATCTTTCTTTAGCAATTTCTCCATTGGTGCTGTAATCTTTGCGTAGCCCTTGATGAACTTTCTGTAATACCTGGTATGACCAAGTACTGTCCTCAGTTGCTTGACTGAGTTTGGTGCTGGAAGATTTACAATGATGGAAATCTTTGCGGGATCTACCATCAAGCCTTGTCTGCAAACAATGTGACCCAAAAAAATACCAAATGGTGCACAAAATATACATTTCTTCAAGTTTAGAGAAAT
>LPNX011098961.1:450750-473583 GCA_001517045.1 Pseudotsuga menziesii
AATACAGTCTAATCATCAAAATATACTTCTAGGAATTTATGGATGTATTCTTTAAATACAGCAACTACTACTCTAGAAAATATAGCTGGTGCATTCTTAAGACCAAAGGGCATTACCGTATACTGGAAGGAGCCCCATTCTGTTGCAAAGGTGGTCTTGGATTGATTTTCTAGATGTATTCTGATCTGATGGTAGCCTGAGAAGCCATCAGTGAAGGAGTAGACCTCCTGTCCTCCCACATTGTCTAATACCTCATCAGTGAACGGTGTCGGAAATGGATCGTAAAGTGATGCATTGTTGAGTTTGCGCAGATCGACACAGATCCTGATGTCTCCTTTGGTTTTCTTCTCTTGCACAACCATGGGGATAACCCATTCATTTTCTTCTACCGGCTCAATGATTCCTGCTACTAGCATCTTATCGATCACATCCTTGACTTTTTATTTGTAGTGCGGATTTAATCTATATGGACGCTGCTTGACTGGTCTAGCATCCTCCTTCAATGGTATCCTCATGACTCCCAGGTCTCCAACTATTCCCTTCATCTCTGTGAACTTGGTGGGAAATAGGTCCTAATAGTCGTGTAACAAGTCTGCAATCTGTTCGACTGTTTCATCGTTCCAATAGTCTCCAATAGAGGAAAACTTAGGTTCTGTGTCTGTGACAATATTGATTTTTTTTATCTTGATGGGATTTGTAATTGCTGGAATTTCTAACTGTGGTCCCTCAACATCGCGAGTCCCTTCTAACTCTGGAATGTTGGTGTTGCGAGGATCTTCATCCTCCTCCCCTGGTTCAGATGCAAAATTATAACATTCTAATGCCTCTTTTAGCTGGATAGCCCACTCAGGTTGAGCTGACTCTGATATGGTACAATCCTCAAATATCTTACTCTTTATTACTTGTAGGGCCTAACCGACACTTGGATACTTAGATTCAAAAGCGAAGGTGAGTAGGAAGCTGTCTATCATTAGTGGCCACGTAGTTGTTCCTTTGCACAGTTCAGTCTCTGTATACTAGTTCCTTGGAATTGTATCCAAAGTTTGAATGAATCGGTGAACCCATTCATTCTCGGGAATGTCTGACCAGCTCTGTTCACATGTCTGAATATGTGCTCTGGGGTCACTCTCTCCTGTGTATTTCTGCTAGACATACTCCCTACCGACAGAAAATCTGATCACCATCAATATTTTAATATCATCCCATGATGCGATGTTCTATTTATGTGCATACCACCATCTTGTAGGTGTGGCTCGTACTGCAAGTTCCATAGCTATGATCCTCTGCTCGTGAGAAATCTATTGTTCAAACTGTTCAAGGAATTCCTGGATATCTGTTAGACCATGAAATGATGGGATCTCATTGATCTCTGTGCCAATCCATCACAGTGACTTATTCAAGTACGCACATCTACGCGCTGAGACTTCGTGAAGTATGTTCTGCCAGTTCTCTAGACCAACATCTGAATCCGATGCGCATGAGTTGTCGCATCACCAACTAATTTTCCCTTCTTCAGTCGGATTGACGTAGTCGCTCTGGTTTGTGGTCATCTGATAGAGACTTTCCATGTTACGTGCCTCCTCCTCTGCTCAGATAGGTTCGATATATCTAGGACCCTGAAAGGGGTCCAACGGTGCGATGACCTAGACCTGTGTGTCCTCAAAGGTCATTTGTCTTCTCTTTAGGTCGATAACAGCCATGTTAACAATCACCCGATCAATGCCTAGTAGTGCTGGATACGGTCTACTATTGCCAATGATTTCTATAACTTTAAAGTCCACGAAGCTGTGAACTCCATCAATGTCAACTGGTACCTGCGGTAACTGACCCAGAGGTGATACTCACTGCTGATTAGCTAATCTCAGATGGATAGGCGATTTGATTAACTTAGGGCTACCATTCTGTTCCCATGTTTGCTTAGTCAGAATATTCACGTCCGATCCTAGATCTAGGAGCACTTCATCCATTTCAAACTCTCCAACCTGCACTGTGAGGTGCATCTCTCTTCCTGTTCTTGTATGTCCTGTAATATTATGAATAGCACGCGGTGTACTGCTCAAGAAAGAAGATGGCTGACACTGATCTATGATGCGCTGAAATTCTGTGATTGCTTGCTCATTTCTTACAAGTTTTAAACAACTCCGCAGGAAGGAATGTACACTTCTTGTCATCTCGTCCTCATCGCATCTTTCTGATCTGGTAGCCTGTGATGTCTGTACAAGGCTATCGCCACAAGGTGCTTGCTGTGGTACGCCCCTAGATGGCGGTACTTGGGATTCTGATTGCGTAGGTTCATCAAAGAAAGCCTTAGCTTCTTGAAATGTCTGTTTGTTCTTCTATAGGTCGAGTGGTGTTGCTTTACTAGGAGTTCTGCGCACCCACTCCTGCCTTGTGTTATTTTCCATCTCCTGCGATGTCCCACTGGTAGAAACACCACTACGAGTCACAATATTGACTCTTGTTTCTAGCTCTTTCTGCTCAGCAGCAATAAGCTGGATGTTCTGGTGTACTGCTGGCTTAGGTTCTCTGATCTTAGCCATCAAGGTAGGGCACTCCTCTATAGTATGATCATAAGATTTGCAGTAGTTACAAGTGGTAGTGGGGCTCTCACAGTCCCTAGCATAGCGTCCTACAACTCTGTAGTTATAGCAAGTAACTGGTCCGCGACCATGGCCAAAACCTTCTCCTTGTGCAAAGCCTCCTCCACGGCCACCATAAGCCAAATCAGGCTGTGGTCCTGCTGCTGGACCCTGTGTCTCTGACTGGACTCTATACAAGTCTTGCTTTGCTCCAACCATGAGATCATAGGCTCTGCAATCATGTTCATCATGGCCTACATACTTGTAGAAGATGCAGTATAAGTTCTTAGGTGTCTACGTGTACTTCTGAAGTAGAGGGCACTGGTGAGGTAGATGTCCTCGTGTTTTGCATATTTCGCACCACGGCCCATGGGTCTGTGGTAAGGGGTTAGGAGCCCCTGTTGCTATATATTCTACAAAGAGTGGGCAATTGTCTTTACTATGGCCTTGTGCTTTACATTTTACGCACCATATGTCTTGCGCAACCTCTTTCCCTTTCTTAGGTTCATGCAACTGTAATGTGAGATTAGCCAACTGGTTTTGTAAGGTTGCCATGCCTGTACTGCTCTCAGCTAGAGGTGAAGCCTCCAGTTTCATCGCCATCTCCAACGCGTCATCCTGCATCTGGAGTTTCTGCTGCATTAACGGCAGTCTAATGTGAGGGAGTAGCGCTGCAATAAACCATTCCTTATACTGCTTCGGTGCGAACTCAAAACTGACTTGGTTGATAAGGGCTTTGAATTTCTGATCAAAGTCCCACACCGAATCTGTAGGTAGCTGCTTGATGTCTTTGAGTTCTGTAATACACTATGACTCAGACTTAGGTTTCTTAAACTCTTTAATCATGGCGGTCTTGACCTGGGCAAGTGTCCTGGGTACTGTGGTATACTTTATGTACCATGTTAATGCTCGATCTCTTAGTCTGGTGACCAACTATACAAGTTAAGGTTATCGTCATTAATTGTTTTAATGGTCCACATGGCTTCACATAGAAACCAATGCTGCTCTGGGTCTTCTGCCTCTGTTCCCTTAAATATAGGTAGCTTCATATCATCCCCCATTCTATTTCTACGTGGTGGATGTTGATTCACTGTGTTACTACCATTCGGCGGTGTAGGTGGAGGTGATGTAGTGGTGGTAGGTACTGCCTGTGAGCTACTGGATGGAGTTACTACAGGATTGTTCTGAGTCCCGGTCTGTTTCTGTGGGGTGTAAGGGTGGTAAGGGATACCCCCCTCTGTTCCTTCTGTGGTACTATGACTCTGCTGTCTAGTACTATCTGAACTGTCTTCAAATATTGGAGATCTGAAATCTACTTTATACTTCTTTCCACTTCGTGTTCTTCCAATGTCATCAAAATCACTTTCAAACTCTTGTGACATTACTATTTCTACTTATTCATCTGAAACTAGATCCATTGTTCCTTTTTCATGTAATAGCATCTTAATGGACAAGTTTAAAGATCTTAGGTACTTACCACGATATCCTTTGAAGAAGTAGCGCTCAGCCTCGCTGAAGCTTTTCATTTGGTCAACTGCAAACTCTGTGACGAAGCCTCCTAGCACACTCACAAGCCAGAAGTCCACTACTCTCGTGAGGGGATTATCAAGGTTTTCCAAGGTCTGAATCGGCTCTGATGTCCAGACAATGTCTCTTTTCTTTTTGAATATGCCTATATCGGTCAACTTTGATAACCAGTCGTAAAGCTCATTTCCAAAGGTCATAAAAAATATCGCATGGATGTCTGTAAGGACACGTTTCTGTAACCAAGCCTCTGTGTTTAGTTTAGGACTCCTATTCTCTCATTCGGCAAACTCTTTCAGGTTAGACCAAACCCACTCATTGAGTTCGTCTCTCGTAGGGCGCCACCAGAACATCAGTGCTTAGTTTGTTCAAAACTGGCAACGGAACCATTTGTTGGCTATCATGGGCAGACCCGGGTTTACTGTGTTTAACCAACAACACTCCTAGCTCACTGGCCCTTTCGGCGACAGGCCGTGAAGCGGCCTGAAGTCTCACCCGAAGTGATTCTAATGGGTTGGCCAAGGACTCAAGTGTCTTCGACTAGGTTCTGTGGCGTCCTACTTGTGCCTCGCAGCTCTGCTAGCCACGAAGTCTCTTTCTCTATGTGTTGCATGACCTTCCGCTCGCGTTGCACGATCTCTTCACCTCACAGCCCTTCTAGCCGCGAGATCTCTCTCTTCCCGTCACACGGTTTCCTTTCCACACCACGCAACTTCCACCGACTCGTGATGACTCCAGCCTTATCGCATCTCCGCGCACCAGTCAACATGTAACTTCTTTCCAACGCTAAGTCCTTAACCTACGGTATCGTGCATCGCAACTCCTCTGCCGATGCGGTATCGCCTCCCTGCGATATCCTACTCCCGTGGCTCAGCGCACTTAGCGTTGTTTGTGTCGACTTGCAGGACTCAACATGACAGGCTATTTAACACTGTGACTAGTGACTGCTTCAAGCAAAGCATAAATGAACCCGCATACAACATGCCAATGACTTCAATTTATATCTATCCTTCTATATTACTGTGAACTGAATAATGTATTCATACATTAAACTGTAAGCAAAGTCTTATATACTAACTGTTAGATGCAACAAGTAAACACAGCACATAACTCACTCACATAACACTCGATTTTAACGTGGTTCATCTCTAGGATGGAAGTTACATCCACATAACTGTGTTTCTATTATAGCTCAGGGGAAGGTAAACATAGTTCTATTGCACCGCATATGCAGCTTGAGATCCTCTCTCTTAGATCTCTTTTCTATCTCTATATTGTCTCTCTTACAATATACTCTTCCCTCTCCGCCGATCCCTGTGGATCGTTACATGCATGCTCTATGAGCCAGCTACTGGTTACAGTAAGATACTACAGCTAATAACAAAACCAGAGCTCAACTCTATTACAATACAAGGTAGTTGTGAGCTAATAGACTCAATGGATAACTATCTAACTGGATGGATTAAACTGCTCAAAATGCCAACCCGCCAACCTTTTACAATACAAAATACATCCCTTTATAGGTGGCCCGAAGGTCTCGCCATTACAACACCGTGGGCCTGTCCCAACAGTAACCCAAATCCTAACTAGTGACAGTCGGCGTATCTGTACTTTGAGGTAGCCGCTATCCGTCACACCACAGCTCTCTGCAGTCTTCCATGCTTCCCGGCGCTGACCATGGGTACTATGCACTGCTTCCCTTTACCACAGCTTCCTGCAGTCTTCCATGCTTCCCAGCGCTGACCATGGGTACCGGCACTGCTTCCCTGGCTATCCTTTGTCTTCAATGCCTCACCCTCATTGCTCCTTTTCCTTTATGAGGGTAGCTGAGCTCTCCTGTCTTCCACCGCTGCCTTCAATACAGTGGGTGAGCTCTCTCGTCTTGGTTGCTCAAGTATCGTCATCTTCCTTGAATTCTCTATCTTAAAAGTCATGGTTTCCGGCTCTGCTCTGCAGCTGGAAACCTTCTACGGTGTCGTAGCTCTATCTTGTCTATCCACCAAAACTGTCTGTCCGCTAAAATTGGCAGCTTCTTCTGTAGCTACGGGACCCTTCTCCAACACCTTTATCATTTGAAGCTTAGCATCAACTGTAGGTTGCTCATCAGAAAATTCAAATGTTTGTCTAAAATTCTTAGTGATTCCTTCCCAATCTTGGGTTCCTTGTCGCAAATCCATAGATGCATACCACATTCTAGGTGTCATTTCCAATGTGTGAATGAAATGGTTAACCCATTCTTGTCATGGGTATTTTGCAAATATGGTGCGACACCAATTGATGTGCTCAGCAGGGATTGAAAATCCTATATATTTGTTGCTCACAATGGTGGCTTCTTTGTCGAATCTGACTTCCATCAACCCTATGCATTGTGACCATTCTGTTATGAACTTCTTGTGCGTACCCCACCATCTAGCAAGTGTATCCTTCAATACATGGTATAAAGTAGATAAGCATTGTGACTCTGTCACAAGTCCTTCGAACTCACTTAAGAAGTTCGCAAGGGTAGTAAAATCCTCGTAGGTGGGAATCTCTCATAGCTCATTCTCCACCTGTCGCACATACCTTGTAACTCTGGCACACCTTCTCATAGAGACCTCATGTAGCTTGTTCTGCCAATTCACCAACGCCTCCCCTGAGTCAGATGTACATGAACTAGCACTCTTCCAACTCAGGTTTCCATCCACTGTCAGATTAATATAGTCTTCTTGCATGGTAGTGGCATTGTATATCTATTCGATATAGTCATCCTATCCCTCATTGTAGACAGGCTCAACATATCATTTTCCTTCCAATGGATCAATGGGAGACACTACTCTCATCTCATTCTCCTCGAATGAGAGGATCCTTTTATTGAAATTGATAATGGTCTGATTATCTATGGCCCAATCTATCCCGATGCTGATGCCTGAAAATTCACAAGTAACAATAGCTAGGGATTCTCCCCAGTAAACATTCCCAACTATCCCGTTACTGTTTGGTATGGGGAATCTGTCCGGTTTACGGTCGGCTACCGTAGGTCAAGTAACAAATAAAAGGTTTTACCAGTTATGACCCGGTCCACTGTGTATATTTTAGTTTTTTGAATTGAAGTATGATATGCAAGTGTCTAACTAAGAATGCAGATTTATAGAGAATAGGAGGATCGGTCACAATGTGATGCACAGGTTCTTACCTCTCGTCTTAACTCACTCGCATCTAAATCACACATAGCAAGAAACTAAAACTAACTATCTAACCTATCCCTAGGGAGTAATATTATAATTTATCAATGAGTAATGTATTTCTGCGCATGCATTAAGAAAAAACATAGATAGTTGTTATTTAATTCAAAACACATGAACATTAATAGATATATGAACAACAAGAAAGCTCGTTGTTTATGAAAAGCCTTCATTACTCATAGTGGAAATTGCATAGAATAAACTAGAGTGCATTCATGACAAGAACATAGGTTCAAAGAGTTAGAACGATCTCACAGTTAATGGACAACAGCCGAAAATGAAATAGTTCACATTCAACAAATCTATAGCACCACATTTGAAACCTTCCACCAAGTTTTCTCTAGTAGGAAAATTGTAATTTCTTTATTGCAAAAGGAAATAGTTCTTCTTAAAGCATACTCTCACAAATCTATCTGGGAAAAATTCCTTTATTACATCTAAATCTCCTATATTTATACAAAACAACAAAACTTTTGGGCTTCTCCTCTGGTGACCCTTTGGGCTCCCCCTGTGACCTTTGGGATCCCCCCCAACTGTTTAATATCACAAATTTGTCTTTTAGTGAGTGCTGTACAATATGTTATATTAAATTAAAATTTAATAGATCTTTTATAAAAAGGGACCAGCTTGGTAACTGATGAACTTTTACAAAGACTGGGCATCTGCTACTATCGATCTGTTTGAGATCTCAGACCCTTACTTTCTTCTACTTTGTCCTCTAGACATATCTTCTCTATAGCAGCGATCACCCTCAATCCAGGCTGCATCTAGACCAAATTGAAATCCTCCTATGAAAGCATGAATCATGACAAAGTAACTGCCATCAAAAAATAAAGTAAAAGCACATGAGAAAGGTGGGAAAACCCTCACCGATGGGAAAAATACTAAGCATCAGACAAAAAAAAACTCTCATCTGCGGGAGAAAACACTATCAGTTGGGTGGTTAGTGCACTAAGGAGCCGCAAAGGCAGAAGACATAAGGACTAGGGCTTCCACTACAATAGGACATCATCGACGATCGGAAGAATAGGGAACTAGCTAGAAATGCATCAGCAGATAAACCAACTAAACATCAGAAAGATAGTGTACTATTCAGACGTAACGATGGGAAAAAATCAGACTACAGCTTCCACTTTCAAATGAAAACTGTGGTGATCGGATGTTTTAACGACTAAGTGTCAGTGATGGTGAGCTCAATGCCACCACCATGTCGGTGATGCAATGGATTAGCCCTCCAATCAATAGTAAAAAACCATTTCAATAGCGTAAAAAAAAACCAGAAAGTTAATACAAAAAAACCACGGCATCGGCGAGTGCAAGGACTCATGCATCAAGGGGATAGTTCATTGAGGAGCCACAACATCAGAAGTCATATAGACTAAGGGTTTTGTGAAAAAAGAAAAACATCGACGGTCGACAACTCTAAAGCTAAAGGTCTGAGCTTAGAACCACTAATCATCGGCAAGTTAGTTCACTAAGGAGCCACAACGACAGAAAACAATCAGACTACGGCTTCCGATAAAAGTCATAAACCATTTCGATAGCGAAGAAACAAAAGCAATAAACCACAGAATCGACAAGGATAAGAACTAATCCATTGGAATGTTCAGTAGTTGGATTTCTCAAAGGTGGCTGTGTAGAGAACTACGGCCCCGATTCAAACTTTGATTGCCCTCTGATAGTGATAAAACCAACCATCGAAAATTCAAAGAAAAGTTAAGTGTTCAAAATATTCTTGGCTGGGCAACAATGAAATCAGTTTTTTTAAACTCCGAAACAGTGGTGGCATAGATAACTAAAGTTCCGACCAAACTTCAATTGACTTTCAACAGTGATAAAACCAAACCATTTGAAAATAAAAAAAAGTTAAGTTCCATATTCAAAATCATTGTAAGTTTTGGATCACTCTACTTCCAAAATGAATGAAAAGAATTGACCTCAATTCAACCTCAACAATCCAAATTTGTAGCAGAGGAAAAACAAAGTTCAAGAATCCAAATAAATCCAGGCAAGATAAAATCAAAAGGAGGATCCAAAATTTTTCAAAAATTTGGGAAAAAGTTGCAGCTACAACAATTGGCGACTACCTGTTGAACCCAGATCTCTGGACAATTTCTTCCTTAAGTAACAGACTGTTTGACAATAAAACCAACATGTTGAATTCTTCTAAATGTCTGGATATCTCAAATGGAAAATGTATGTACTTTTAATCATTGATGATAGTCCAATTTAGGAAAATGGAAACCCATATTTCAAAGTCAAGATAACTCTTTTGAGGCCAGGAACATGAGTTTCATTTTTTACCTCTATCTTCAGGTAGCTCCTAGCTTGGACACCACAGGATTGTAACATATGGTAAACAAAAATATTCATTTGTTCCTCATTCCCATGCCATTGTGCACTTTTGTGCTTTTGGACTTTTTTGTCCTTTTTGAGTTCTCCTGCATGCCTTTCTTTCTGAATTTTTTATTCAGGCTCCTCTATCCATAGTGTCCTTTTGTGTGAGAGATGTATTGATTTTCAACTCATGGACAGAGAAGAACTTTGGCAATTTTGTACTCATATGGTTCAGTACTTTGTTTTGATACATATTTCGTTCTTAGGAGATTTTTTTGACTCTTGTTTTCCTTCTGGCTTTCAATTCTTGGCATGGGATCATTTATATATAATATACTGTTTACCATGCTTCCTTTCCATGGGTCCTTGCTGTCACCCCCTCAGACATTTTTTAAATGTGAGACGGATGGAGCCTCAAAATAGTATTCCAGACCTTTTGATCCTGAGTTATTTTACAAGGATCAAGTAGGACTTCAATGTGTTCATATCCATTTAGGAAAAATACTAAAATAGAAGAAATTCTTTTAGATAAATCAATAGTAAACATTCTTATAATCAAGGATTTTTGTTAACCAGAATTCTAATGCTCTCCATGCAACCAAAAGTTTGCTTCTTTTATTGAAATCAATAAAAATCTAACTAAAACAAACATAAATAAAATAATTAAAAAATAAACAACCAAATCAGTTTATTTATGTGCAAGATAATCAAGAAATAAAAACCAAGAAAAATAAAGTTTGAAAACTAAACCAGTAACTGGTTAGTTCTCTACCCACCCTTGTAGATCTGGCATCTTGTAAGTTGAGGGCTAGGCTTGACTGCAAATTGAAAAAGGCCTACCCATTATCAAAAAATACATCTACTATTTTACAATCAATCTCATTAGCCCGTGAAAATCGAAGGAGATCGGGTTGGGTGTCTGGTGTACTGCTAGCTTCTTTTGCTTGCTAGTTTCCCGGTTCTAGCTCAATTAGATAATTTACCAATACAGAATTCACTGGTTCATTCTTACCCTCCAAATGAGTAACATTGTGCTTCATGTGGGGCTCTCTTAATACTTTTATTTAATTGGGACTTCCCTTATAAGTCAACCATAGATGTGACCAATCTGATGGAAAATATCCATTTAGATTTGCTAACCAATGTCGACTCAAAACAAGTCCATAAGCCTTAGGTATGTCTGCTACTACAATATCGATGAACTGAAATACCTTTTCATTTGAAGATAATCGAATCAAAAAATCCTCGATTTCCCCAATTACCTTCACAGCTCTTCTATCTAACTAAATAACCTGCCAGGTAGATGGTTTAGGTTGTCCATTTATCTTCTTGTAGACTGAAAGTGGCATAACATTGACTGATGCCCCTAAGTCTACTAAACAGTTGTGCACATTATGGTTGAAATTTTCAAAAGTTAGGAGAAATGGTGGGGTTTTGTATTTAGACTTATATCTCACACTTGCTTCACCAATTTCTTCTTCTTCAGGTTGGTTATCAGTGGGAATCTTTTTCTCTGGTACTTCAAGTGCTTTTAACAAATTTTCTTTCTGTTGAAGCACATTACACATTTCAAACATTGAGATATTTTCCTTAGCCCTTTTAATATCTTCCACAATATTATACTCCATCTTATGTTTTTTGATATTCTTTTTTACATTATCAAACTTTTCTTCAACAGGCTTAACAGGCATGTTGATTTTCTTTGGATTTTGACTCGTAATGGTGAATTCGGGTATTTTATCAGCTGTGGTGCTCTTCTGAATTTTCTTTACATTCTCTTGAAGTCTCTTAATTTTTGGAAGTATTGAATTGTCTTTATTTAACAAACCTTGGCTTCTTGTTGTCACATTTGTTTATGATATCTCTTCATGTTTTAGAGAACCTTCGTCTTTTGTATCAAAAAGTGAGACACAAACACAGTCCCATAAAACCAAAGCATCATCCTCTTATTTTTCTATGGATTTATTACCCTTTTATTCCTCATCATCAGCTTCTATTAGTTTAGAGTCCAATAGTTGATTCATTACTAATGTCATCGAATTGATCCATTGAGGGCATTTTTTTTTCAAAATGAGGCTGCTGATGAAAGGTGCAAAAATTATCCATCCCTACCTCAGTTAATTTCATTGATGCAAGACTGTGTGGATGAGGTTTAGATTGATTGTTATCTTCTCTCCTTTTATAGTAAGTCTTGTATGCTTTATGAGACTCCTTTTATTTTTCCAAATCTACCACTTTGTTAAATAGCTTCTGCATCATCTTCAACATTCCTTCAAAAGTTTTTTCTCCCTACTGCTCAATATAATCTTCTATGCTCTATTTTTCAGCTTCTACCCTCTCAGCTTCTTCATAAGTTTTTGACAATGTAGGTTTGACTGACATCTTGGAAAACATGGCCAATTCAGGCCCTAGAGCTGAAGTATAGTATTCACTCAGAACTTCATCAGATGGTTTATCAGTTGCAGAAAAATTCTTTAGATAAGCAGCAAACCTTTGAGTGAAACTATGCACTTTTTCCTTTCTTTCTTTCTTTAAAGTGCATAACCTTTTCATCAGAGCTGCATGAGTTTTTTGGACTGCATATTTACTTCTAAATATTCTTTCAAATGTATCCCAATCTATGATTGAGTTTGAAGGAAGAGCAAAATACCATGAGGCTATTGCTCCTTTCAGGGTATGAGGGAACAATCTGCAGACTACATCTTCATGTTCTCCATCCCATAGTCCTTCTATAGCCAAGTAAAATATTTCCAAATGATCATATACCAAAATATTTCACTTGGTTCAAACTTAGGAAACATTTTCTCAAACGCTTGAGGTAAGTCATGCAAAGGAGGTGATAGGTTTAATGGTGATCTAGCCCTCCAAGCATATGGTGGATTTGGTGGGTTAGGTGGCTGATTTGCGTTTACATTTGCCATGATTTTAAGTGGAGAGTGAGGTGGTGAATGAACAGGGGTATGAGCAGGTGAACGCTAAGGTGTATCTCAGTCCAACTGATTCAGAGGTTCAACAAATTGCTGTAAGGTTGTTTCTACCAGTTCTTCAAAATATTCAACCAACACTGCGTCTTCCAATATAGGACGATCTTTCTTTCGATATTCTCTTCTGGGTAAGGCAGGGATAATCGATAATCCTCTGATATTCTTCACATATGCCCTATTAAATCTTCTCAGATCATTGACTACTTCGTTATCGACAGAATACCGATGCTCTTTACCCTTTTCTTCTGGAATTGGATTGGGAAACAAACTGCTCTCAAAACTGTTACCAGTGGAATAATTTCGAGGAAATGGGTTTCCTTGGCCAGCCATGCACTGGATACCCTCCTTCTAGCACCCAAAACTGTTGATTCCTGGAAACTCGCAGGTAACAACAGCTAGGGTTTCTCCGCAATAAACACCCCCAACTATCCTGTTACTGTTTGGTATGGAGAATCCGTCTTGTTTACGATCTGGCTACCGTAGGTTTAGTAACAAATAAAAGGTTTTACTGGTTATAGCCTGGTACACCCTATATATTTTAGTGTTTTGAATTTAAGTATGATATGTAAGTGCCTATCTAATAATGCATATTGATAGAGAATACGAGGAGTGGTCACAATGTGATGCGCAGGTTCTTACCTCTCGTCTTAACTCACTTGCATCTAAATCACACACAACAAGAAACTAAAACTAACTATCTAACCTATTCCTAGAGAGCAAGATTATCATTTATCAATGAGTAATGTATTTCTGCGCATGCATTAAGAAAAAAAATAGATAGCTGTTATTTAATTCAAAACACATGAACATTAATAGATATAAGACCAACAAGATAACTCCTTGTTTATGAAAAGCCTTCATTACTCATAGTGGAAATTTCATAGAATAAACTAGAGCACATTCATAACAAGAACATAGGTTCAAAGAGTTAGAATGCTCACAGTTAATGGAAAACAGCTGAAAATGAAATAGTTCACATTCAACAAATCCATAGCACAGTATTTGAAACCTTCCACCAAGATTTCTCCAACAGGAAACTTGTAATTTCTTTATTGCAGAAGGAAATATTTCTTCTTCCAACATACTCTCACAAATATATCTGGGAAAAATTCCTTTATTACATGTAAATCTCCTATATTTATACAAAATAGAAAAACTTTTGGGCTGCCCCCCTGGTGACCCTTTGGGCTCCCCGTGTGACCTTTGGGATCCCCCCCAACCGTTTAATATCACAAATTTGTCTTCTAGTGAGTGTTGTACAATACGTTATATTAAATTAAAATTTAATAGCACTTTTATAAAAAGGGACCAACTTGTTAACTGATGAACTTTTCCCAAGCTTGGGCCTCTACTGCTATCAATCTGTTTGAGATCTCAGACCCTTACTTTCTTCTACTTTGTCCTCTAGACATATCTTCTCTATAGCAACAATCACCCTCAATCTAGGACGCATCTGGAACAAATCGAAATCCTTCGATGAAAGCATGAATCATGACAAAGTAACCTCCATCGAAAAATATAGTAAAAGCACATGAGAAAGGTGGGAAAACCCTCATCGACAAGAAAAATACTAAGCATCTGACGAAAATACTAAGCATCGGACAAAAAAAAAACTCTCATCGGTGGGCAGAAACACTATTAGTTGGGTGGTTAGTGCACTAAGGAGCCACAATGGTGGAAGACATAAGGACTATGGATTCCTCTATAATAGGACATCATTGACGATCGAAAGAATGGGGAACTAGATAGAAATGCATCGACAGATAAACCAACTAAACATTAGAAATATAGTGTACTATTCAGCTGCAACAGCATGAAAAAATCAGACTACAGCTTCCGCTTTCAAATGAAAAATGCGGCGATTGAAAGTTTTAACGACTAAGTGTCAGCAATGGTGAGCTCAATGCTACCGCCATGTCAATGACGCAATGGAATAGCCCTCCGATCAATAGTAAAAAACCATTCTTATAGCGCAAAGAAAAACACAAAGTTAAAAGAAAAAAAACCACGACATCGACGAGTGCAAGGACTAATGCATCGGCGGGATAGTTCACTGAGGAGCCGCAACGTCAAAATTCATATAGACTAAGGGTTCCATGGTGAAAGAAAAACATCGGTGGTCGAAAAATCTAAAGCTAAAGGTTAGAGCTCAAAACCACTAATCATCGGCATGTTAGTTCACTAAGGAGCCACAACGACGAAAAAAAATCAGACTACAGCTTTCGATAAAAGTCATAAACCGTTTCGATAGTGAAGAAACAAAAGCAATAAACCACGAAATTGACAAGGATAAGAACTAATTCATCAAAAAATTCATTAGTTGGCTTCTGCAACGGCAGCTACATAGAGAACTATGGCCCCGATTCAAACTTTGATTGCCCTCTGATAGCGATAAAACCAACCATAAAAAATTCAAACAAAAGTTAAATGTTCAAAACATTCTTGGCTAGGAAGTGATGAAATCAGTTTGTTTAACCTCCGAAATGACCGCAGCATAGATAACTAAAGTTTCGACCACACTTCAACTGACTTTCGATAGTGATAAAACCAAACAATTCGAAAATAAAAAAAAGTTAAGTTCCACAGTCAAAAGCATTGGTAGTTTTGGATCACTCTACTTCTGAAATGAATGAAAATAGTTGACCACAATTCAACCTCAAAAATCCAAATTTGTAGCAGAGGAAAAATAGAGTTCAGGAATCCAAATAAATCCAGGAAAGAAAAAATCAAAAGGAGGGTCCAAAATTTTTCAAAATTTTGGGAAAAAGTTGCAGCTGCAACAATTAGCAGTGCGGGATATGGGTTCATGTCATCAAATGTCGACAGAAACATGTGCAACCCTTTGATGTTGATAGAAACATGACTCAATATACCAATTGGTAGGACATTCGCCTAGTTTGCAAGTTGGAGCTAGAAAGGAGACCAGTCTAGGCACTTCTTTCCCATACTTTCCCAAGTTTTTTGGGTCAAGATATTGAAATAAGATCCCAAGTCTAAAATGATATAATCCATGTCATAATCCCCAATCTGCATAGTGATTCTTAACTCACATCCAGTTTTGAATTTCTTCCTGACCTGTTTAACTTTCTTTTCAGGATGCGGCTCTACTGGTGTTTCTTCTATCAGTGCTTGTAGTTCTGCAATAGCATCTTTGTCTTGAATTAACGCTAAGCAACTTGACAGAAATGACTTGAGTTTACTAACATTTTGTGGATTCTTCTTCTTAAAAATATGTTGAAATTGTTCAAGAATCTCCTTGACTTTATCTGATGTCGATAGTTCTTCTAGATCCACAAACTCACATTGCACGTCCATGAATTCTTTCTTTTGTTTATGGATGTCGAATGTATCCTTCTTCCGCATCGCAGGTCAAACCCATGGCTGCATTTTTTCCGGTGAGGTTCCTTGATCAACCCCAGTCGCAACACCTCTTCATGTTACAAAAAAAATGTTTGGATCTCTTGGCTCAGCAACAATCATCTAAACATTGAAGCTAGGATTTAGGTTTGGGTTTGGATTCTGCATAGGGTTAGGGCCTGTGATGGTCCTATCCTGCCACTCTGAGATCAACTGAGGACATTTCTCCACATTATGGTCTTGTCCCTTACATTATGAACATGTCTTCACAGGTTCTAGGCAATATCTGGCATAGTGACCTTGTTGTCCATAGTTATAGCATATAACCTGACCTCTTCCTCTACCAAATCCTCCTCCTCTTCCTTTGTCTCTGAAGTTTTTGCCACCCCTTCCTTGAGGGTGTGGTTGTTGCGGTGGGTACTGATTCTATTGATATTGCAGCTGATAGTGATTTTGCTGCGCATATGGTTTATGCAGCGCATACTGAGGCTGATATGGATTATGATAATCATTAGGTGGGAAATGCATAGGATGATATGATGCTTATGTCAGTTCATTCTGATTCTACCCCTCATTCTTGATTGAGTAAGTATCGATCGTCTTTTCCTTCAGGAGCTATTATGCTCTACAATCCTTCTCTTCATGCCCTACTGACTTGTAAAATTTACAGAATGAGTTTGTAGGGGTGCTTATAATATTTTGCAAGTATAGAAAGTCTTTGTCACAATGTCCTCTAGTCTGGAATATTCAACATCAAGGTATTCCATGGGAACTTAATAGGTTTGGTGCACCGGATGAGACGTAATTCATGAAGGTCAGGTAATTATCCTTGGTGTGTCCATCTGTTCTACATTTTTGGCACCATAAATCTTCATGAGCTTCTTTACTCTTCTTGATGTCATGAATCTATATCGTCATATTAGCCAACTATGACTGAATCTACACCATCCCTATAGCACCATCACCGATTGGTGAAGCTTCATGTTCATTTCCAACTCTAGAGCTTCTGTTTGTGACTCGATCTTTTGTTGCATCAATGGTCCTCGGATGTGTGGTAGTAGCGCAGCAATAAACCACTCCTTATGTTGAACACATAACATCTAGAAACTTACCTTGGCCATCAAAGTCTTAAACCGTTGGTCAAAGTCACATACTAACTCTCCCAATGCTTGTTTGATCTCCTTGATCTCAGTGATACATTGCGACTCATATTTACATTTTATGAGCTCATAGATCATTGCAGCTCTTATCTCTTCAAGGTTTTTCTTTGGTGTTCCTGGTGGTACAATGCAGAACTTCATAAACTAGTCAAGTGTACAACCCATTAGAGTCATGATCATTTGTGCTTTCTTTAAGTCCACATTCTGAACCAAGAGAACCATCCAAATAGCTTCACAAATGAACCAATGCTGCTATGAATCTTATGCTCTATTACCATTGAATGTGGGTAACTGAATATCCACCCCATCCATTGAGTTGGCATTAAGGTTATATGATGACTAATTAAATGGGGTTGTCTACTCTTGCGCTCTAGTCACTGTGCTAACACTAACAGTATTAACAAATATTTCAGGAGTTGAGGCTCTAGACCTTACCTATGGCGATACTCATGTTGTGATGTAGTTCTGTCCTGACCTTTGTGTCTCGTAAGTATCTTTAGAGTATTTTTCTCCTTCTGAGATCAGTTTATAATCCTCCTCTTTATGGAAAGACCCTTCGTCTACCTACGACTAAAGTTCGTTCTCACTCTCTTCGAATAGACTAGGAGCTCATCGACCTTCCTCTTTCTTTCTTCTCTTCATTGATATAAATCTCCTTCCACTCCTTAGGAATCCAGCTTCTAGTTCATGTTTTTTACTTCCAAGGAACATCTAAACTCACCATTTCCCATTTTCTTGATAGGTCGTCTGCGACATAGCCTCCCTCCAGAGTATGCTTCTCAATTACTTAACTGCAAGGTACCCTTATCATAAATGAGCATCTTAATCCATGTACTAATAGACAACAAATATCTTCTTCGGGGTCTTTGGAAAAAATTTCTTTCAGGCTCACTATATGAGGTTATAGCCTCTACTGCAAACTTAGTAATATATCCTTGCAAAATACTGTCAACCCAAAAATCAACAGCTCTAGAGATGGTGTTACTTACACTAGTTACTTCACACACCAACTGATCACTCCACTCGAGTGCTTCTCTTCTCTAGAATTTTGTCTTCCTTCTTGCCAATCTTGACAGACACTCATGCAGTACAATGGGAAACTCTACAAAGAAGATCTCATGAATATCTGAATATATATATTTGTCTACCTAGTTTTCTGTGCTCAACTGATATCCTATGCTCTCTTCTTGCACGAATGATAGCGTCTTAAACTCTAGCTAGTCCTCTATCTTGTTCTTTATCAGATGCCAGCACATTTCCCTCAACTCATATGGTTAACAGTCCCAACAACAAAACCATTTGTTGGCCTCTTTCTCCTTCTTGTCTCGACCCATGGTTCAACCACAACACAACAGCAAAAAGACACCATAAGATATCGTCCCGACAGAGCAAGCTCAGCCAGCAACGCCTGTGAAGTAGGTGTAGTCTCACTTGATAAATCTTAATGGGTAACTTCCATAACCATGTTTCCGCAGTTAGCAAGGGATTATAGTCCCTTGGCATGTGGCCAAGGCGCTCAACAAATATGACGGGATGGAGTCTTTCACTCTGTGACAACAACTCAACCAAATTCCATGGGCCACCTGCGTGACACGACCTTGTCCTCAAACTTAACAACCTATGCAACTATGTGACGTAGTCAATTCCTTACACTAGACAAATAGTGTGCGACTTATATTTTAACTTAGGTAGATTTAACTGCGAACTCATACACAATAGTCTAGCAATACTTTGAAACAGTCATTCATTCATACTGCGACATACATTCAACAACAACTGTAACTGTAATAATGTGAGATACGCAAACATTCACATAAACATTCACCATTCAACCACATTCATCCATATAACATAGGAAATAATGTGGAAACCTATATGGGAAAAACCACCAAGATGCTCTTCATCTGGCATGAGAAATATAGGTTACACCTTACATCCTGCAACTTGCAGGCTGTTCTTAAGATATGTCTTTCTGAGTCAATATTCTTGCTCTCATGCTCTCTAGTTTATTCTTCAATCTACTCCTACTGATCCCCACAAAACTTGGATCGACTCTTCTACTTTACTAGTGGTTTGTGCACACATCTACAAGATCTTCAGCTCAACAACCTTATACTTCTACCAGAATCTCCTTTGAGTCGACTACTAAACTAACAAAATCTAACGAAAAATGAATGAATGAACTGAACCCTTATACATAGTGGGTTCCTTATATTTATATCATTTAGAAGACCATGTAGGGTGGACTGAGTACTACTCAGTTATTACAGACTCAAGTAGCTACAAAATATCTCTCTTACATTAAATGTCGGCCGTGAAAGTCCTGTAATGCATTAACTAGCTGTGGAAACGTCTTTCAGCTCGTCTGTACAAGTCATAAATAGCCACAAAATTATCCTTCCATATTCTGTTGGTTCGTCCTTCCACCTTATTCCTTGACTTCTACCTCTCCAGCATTAACTCTTTTACTTGCCGCTTCCACCGTCTTTGGATGTGCCTTTTACCGTCGCACCAACCCTGTCACAACTTTCTCTATTCTACATGTCCTTTCCATCTTTGTCTTGCCTTTCCCCACCATGTGCATGTTTTATCTTTCTGTGCTATTTCATTTCCTTCCTTATTTACCTTCTTTTCCCTTGTCGCACGTGCACTTTTCCTTCTTTGCTTGCGCATTAGCTTCTTCCTTGTGCACTTTCCCTCACCCAACACTCCTTGCTACTAGCAATCATTTTTCGACTACTCCTTTGTCTGTATTATGGTTGATTTATCTCTCATGTTGGATATCCTTTTTTGGTTCTTCTTCTGTCGACCATTATCCTGTCAGCCACTACACTTCCTATTACATTGGTTTTCTTTCCCATTTGTTAGAGGTCGTTGATTGTCCTTCAAGCGCTCAAATTGTCTATCTTTAAATATTTGTATTGGGACTAGATGGCCTTGCATCAATCTCCCGATTTTTTTTTTTGTCTTCACCTTGCAGTATGTTGAGCTCTTCTTCTAAAATCCATGTCACCTCTTCTAAATACTTATCCACCCATCGAACTAATTGTTCTTTCTTCTTCTGACTTTTTGTCTTCTAGACTTCTTACTCATCGAACATAGCTGTGATTTCATCCATCAACTGAACTAACATTTTCTTGAGCAAGTCGATAATTTCTTTTCCATCGCTCGTCAACCCTTTTTCGAGCTTGCATAGGTCAGAAACATTGAATCTTGGGGATAACCCATATGTAGCTAGGGTTTTCACCCTAGCTTGTGCTGATGAGCACCTACTAAGGAATTTGGAATCCTTAGTAGCAGTTCAATGATGTATATGAATTAAATAAAGATAAACTGAAATAAAGATTAATCTAAATACGTTCTTGAAGCTAAAGCAGTAAAAAGTAAATAACATGGAGCAAAAACTGTAAAGGAATGAATAGTGATTTTTATTGATGTTACCTCCAATGAGGAGGTTGGTGGAGTCCGTTGCGTTGGTCCGATGTCGGTGGCTTCGAGCTCCAAGCTGCTTCTTCTCCTTCTCCGGTGGTGGAAATGGGCCAAAAGAGTTCTCAATGGTGAAAGTAGCTTGATGGTAAGTTAGGGTTTCGAGAATAATTTCGGCAGAGGCAGTTGCTTATGATTATGGATGATGAAATGAGGGGTCTCCACCACTTATTTATAGTTTTTTAGTGGTGGAGTGCTGGCCCATGGTTTTGGAAACCATATGGTTTAGGGCAGCTTGTTTAGGGTTTTTTCCTCCTTTTCCTCATTATTTTATATTTTTTCTTCCCTTTTGGGGATTTTGCTATTTTAGAGGAATTTTGGACATTTTTAGAGGAAAAAAGGGGGTTTTTTGGCCTTTTGGAGGCTTTTTAGATGGTTTTATGGCCTTTTAGAGGCATTTTAGGCCTTTTGGAGGCTTTTAGTGGGATTTTCAGGGAAATATGGTAGGCAAATGGACAAATGAGCCATGTAGTGGGGTAGATGAAGGTAGTTAACCATTTTTGGGTGTTAACAGATTGCCCCCTGATGTGCAAGGGCAGGAGCTCATTGTATGGCCGATGGACATCATGAGTCATATTTGGTTTGTGTTGGGGTGTGGAGAAGAGAAGGAAGCAACTGAAGTCCGGGACACCGATCTCGAACCACCTGCAAGGACTGAAAAGTACATAACCTCAATAATGGATGAGGGATCATCTGATAATATGGACGAGGCAGGCATTCCCATGCTTGTATCAGAATATAACATATCAATATAAATGGTCCTCAAATACTGAATGAGGAAAAATATCGATATACGGGTGAGGCGGGCATTCCCATGCTCGTATCAAGATACATAAAAATAACTGTGTGAGGCCCAAAATGAAGGACCTGTAGTAGATAAGCACTGTGCATATCATGAGGGTCCGGAAGGGACACAAATCTGGATCATACTACTGAGCTGATCATGTCTGAGCTGACAAACTGATACACTGGAATGGCAGCAGTGCTACTGATTGTGGTTCTGAAGGAACTGATGCGCTGCTGGATCAGAGTGACAACGGTCATACGTGCAATGGTACACTGATTTGGAACTGAACTGGGTACTCAAAGAAGCATAGAACTGAATGGCTTCCGAATACAATCGCCAACGCAGCCCGAACATCCACGGGAACATATAACTGGGCGTTCCGAAGTGACTCACCAATGTGCTAGAGTAGGGGGAAATCCGGGGTCTTCGACACAGAATGGAAAGGGTATATATCCTGCGCGATTCTCAACGATGCGAATAAGGTGCTGAAGTCGAACATGTGAGAAACAACCATTCGGAGAGGCAATAATGATTCCTCCCAAAATGGTCGCTAGGCACTCACCACAGATGGTGATGGGTCCAAGGCGCAGGAGCCTCTAGGTCTATCCTCTGGAATAGAGGAGTTGTCGTCGACAGAGGGAGACCTGCAACTATCAAGGCAATGATGTTTCCTTGACAGGAGCGCGAGGTACAAAATCGAACGGTGATAGTACTGATGGGAAGAGTGATAAACTGGTGGGACTAACTGGGCAAGTAGAGTGGGTGGACTCAAACTTCCTTTGTTCAGAGTATGATGGTGGGGATGATCAGGCAGCATATGAAACTGACTGGGGGTAAAGGGATCATAGCTATATAGGATCTGAGGGTGACTGGGTTGAGGTAAACTGAAGCTGTGGTAAGATGGTAGGAAACTGCAGAATACTCTGAACAAAGGCGACCTGATTGGAGGTGCTGCCGAGAGGATTGATCATAGTGCCAAGAGGCGCGGGGGGACTTCTTCCTGGGTTAGTGAACTAGAAGAAGTGTGGATATAAAGTGGTACTGTCATGTGGATTTTACGAGCCCATGACAGTTCATGCTCGTGGTTGCTTTCAATTTTAAGGAGTCTGAAAGCAAATAAGAAAACTCTGAAGTAATTGAATGGTACTGTCGTGTGGATTTTACGAGCCCAGGACAGTACATGCTCATGGTTGATTTCATATTTACGGAGTCTGAAAGAAAATAAGAGGACTCTGTATTAATGGAATGGTACTGTCATGTGGATTTTGCGAGCCCATGACAGTTTATGCTCGTGGTTATTTTCAATTTTAAGGAGTCTGAAAGCAAATAAGAAGACTCTGAAATGATGAAATGGCACTATCGTGTGGATTTTACGAGCCCATGACAGTTCATGCTCGT
>LPNX011099001.1:0-74622 GCA_001517045.1 Pseudotsuga menziesii
TTCCACATCCAACGAACTCTCCCGATCGAAATTTGAGTAAAAACACAGGGAGATATGTCGAAAGTAGAAACAAAAAAGTAGTTTTTTCTTTTCTTCCTCTAAAATTAATAAATATTATTTTATTATTTTAACTATTCTTTAATTAATTTTCCTTAGGAGGCCCATTTTGAGTTGAAATTTCCTCTAATGCAAAATATATGATGCGCTAGTTTTCCCCCGACAATAGTGTTAGGTCAAAAATTGAAAATCCATAGAATGAGGAAGTTATTCAATATAAATATGAATCCTCCTAGAGATAGTTTGATAGTCCTCCTTTTTCACTGATCGATAGAGGAAAGTTCTCAGAATAGGAATCCTTAGTTTTCTTCAATTTATTCTATAGAATTGCTTGATCTTGTTTCTCATGTATATCCAAAATTCCTAATCCTCTAGGTTTAAAACTTCATTTAAGGTATCCTATTCTATCTTCTTTCCAATCCCACAAGTTATAGCATAATTGGTTTCACCAAGTTGGACTTATGCGAAGTTTTACCAAGGTGACTTATTTCAGGACTATTTAGAATAACGAACTTGTACGGACCGACACATGTCCCTGTTTCCCCTTCTGGGTCTAAAACTTTTACCACAAAAACTAAATTCTGTTCCCTATCTACTAAATCTTATGAAATTTCATTTGGACCTTCCTAGATCAATATATAACAATTATCCCTAGGTCACATGTTTAAGGTTGAATTCTAGGAGAGGATGGAACCCTAAGTTGGAGGAATCATATCTCCTATATTATAGTGAATCCAAAGCTGAAATATTTACATAGGGCACAAAAAAAATCATCATCTTCCTATAAATGTTTCAGCTCCTAATACTTCTCCAATCTCTAGTTATATCTAAAGTCCCAACATGACTATTTTTTGT
The DNA here is from genome assembly GCA_001517045.1 of Pseudotsuga menziesii. NCBI lineage: Eukaryota > Viridiplantae > Streptophyta > Pinopsida > Pinales > Pinaceae > Pseudotsuga > Pseudotsuga menziesii. The sequence goes on from LPNX011099001.1 coordinate 913, forward strand.
TTGCTAGGATTTTCAAGCATGAAACCATAATCTTCAGTAGCTATAGCCATGGTAGTGTTATAGCTGCACAAAGACTTATTTCTATGTAGCTTTGACACCATGTTAAGTTTTTACTATGTGTACAAAATCTAATAAAATTTAGCATCATAACCATATGTAGAAGGATCACTGAAAGATAGACAAGCACAACCACACAAAAGAACACATAGCTTTATCCTAGGAAACCCTCATGTGGAAGAAAACCCAAAAAAAATACTCTATATAGATGTATCAAGAGTACAAATACAAGTCCTCAAACAGGTGCTCATTCTCCCATCAAATCTCTCTCTCTCTCTCTCTCTCTCTCTCTCTCTCTCTCTCTCTCTCTCTCTCTTATGCGCTATACGCAAGTGAGTGTTTGTTCTAATGAGGAACACAAATCCTCTATTTATACTCTTTCAGTCACTTGAATTTTACCCTAACAAATCGGCCCCAAAAAACTTTCGCGGTCAACTTCACCTAAGAAGACACAAAACAATATTATATAATATTCAAGAGGGTACTATTGTCCCAACTTACAATGGAGGTTATACCTCATGACTCTATGATGACCAAATATAATAGTAATATCCCGATGATGGAATAAAACATCTCCCAGGGGTTACATCAGTAAAACACATTTAGAATATTCTTCAAAGTTACAATATTTCAACAAAATCACACTTCTACTTATTGAAACTTTAACACACCAACATGAATTCGACCCCAGTACTATATATGAACATAAAAATCTGCAATGAATCTCTGTAGAGAAATTTGAAAGTGGTTTTTCCTCTCAATCAATTTCAATAAAGCACAATGAAGAGATCATAATGATCTCCTCTCTATTATCTAGGGTGGAGCCTTTTGCCACCAAAACTATTTCAATAGAAATGAGGATGAACATCCATCGTGCTCGAACAAGCTAAGATACCCAATAGTGCAAATGTAAAATGACCAAAAAATCACCTTCACTTGTGTCTTCACCCTTTTTATAAATATTCCTTGAGCCTTTCCCCATCATTCTAGAATTCTCTCATAAATATTTAATTAAATATTAATAAGTATTATTTTTATGAGAGAATGACACCTTGGGTCCCATTTAAATATTCTCTAAGGTTATTTTTCCAAATGATATCTTCATCTACCTTGCAAATTCAAATTTGAGAGGACTAGCTTGATTTTTGGGGAGTTACACTCTCATGTGGGCCCACCTTCACCTCTATATCCCTCCTTGGATAAATTTAGAACTTGCAACATGCCATAAGATATCATAGGACCCGATTCTTGTCATAAGTTATCATAAGATTGTCATAGATGTCATAGATTTGTTATTTTTATCCTCGGGAGTTACAACACATGAGATGCATCTTCATGAAACTTCTTGGGAGTTACAAATTCGAATTTATTCCTTAATGTTGTCTTATTCCACCTTAGAATTCTAATTTGGGGGGATTACAACTCATGTGGGGCCCAAATCAACCTTCTTATGTTCCCTTCTTGTCCAATTTTTCCTAATGTTGCATCATTTCACAATCTGGCCATCAAAACATACGAATATTTGAACCACATCACCACTTCGAAAATTTTTCATGACTTTACCAAGTGACTTAAGCCAATGCATCCCCCTAGTACAATGGAGTGTTCCATATAAAAAATTTGGGGACATTACAATCCTCCTTGCCCAATATTGCTTTTCCTCAAGCAATTTAAACCTGGGAGCAGAAATTATTATTATTCTTCCCAAGTTATGCTCATTGATTTGCTTTCCCCCTTCCTTAGTGATGACTATTCACAAGGCTGAATTTCAAGTGGACCAAGTCATCATATATATATACCACAATTTGAACCACATTAAGGATGAAAATGTTCTCATGGTTCCAAATAAATTGAAAGGAGGTGTAGTATACTTTTCTCAATGTATGGTCCTACAAAGTACTCTAGGTCTGTTGATGAAATTCTTTCTTGGAAATGTATCTCCATACTCCCCAGCTAATATTAGAAAGGGACCATTATTCTATTAATGTGCTAGTCCGATCATAATCCTGCTCCATAGATATATCTCCATCTCCCCAAATGTCCTTCTAAGAACTAGCTGAAACAATTGAGTCCCATAATGATCCTGGGGTCCCAAGTGAACCCGAGAAATGTAAAGTGTCTAAGACACCCAAATGAAGTAATACTAGTATCCCACTGTCTATACTGCACCCCTCCAATCATCACTGTCATATGAAACAATCCATCACTAGGAATGCTTAGATACCAATGCCTCTATTTAAACCCTCCAAATATCACTATCATCTGGAATGATCTACCTTTCTGAAGGATGCTAGTATCCCACCACCAAATTGGAAGTTCATCACTTCTTGTGTGGAGCCAAATATATATGATCCTCTCCAAAAAAAATGAAACTCATCATGTGCCATATGCATACTATGGCTAAGGATCACAATGCAACAACCTATCTCACCCAACTCACTTAGGTTAAACCCCCATGTCCTGCTATGAATAATGAAGGAATCAATCAACAACCATAGATTCCTTTTCTGCTGCTCACAATGCTAAACACTGATTGGTATGCTCTTTCCCCAATCATGTGTATTCATCCATGCCATACGTATATCTACTAAATCCATGGTCACATATACTCCTCTACTGTATGGTCCATAAAGAGAATGCTCATCTTCCTCCTCCATGACTAAATATATCTCTCATTGAGGTAGCTCATGATCCTCCTAATGCAAAACAAGTGGTTGTACAACATCCTCCATGTAAACTCTCTCCTCAAGCACCTATAAATATGAAATCTACTCATGATCAACTCTCACATGAGGATCCTCCCCAACATCATGTGTGCAATCATCCATGTACAATTGGATTTCTATAGCATAGGAGGAAGAGTGTAGTTTTTCCATCTCCATACGTAGTTGTCCAACTTGTTCCTCTAATTCTCGAAGTACCCTTTGATTTTTCTTCAAGGAATCATGGGTGAGATCTAGCTCAAGAGAGAGTATGTCAATCTCATATTCATATTCTTGTACAACACAATGATACATCTCAATAAGATTAAGAATATGATCTCTATCAGAAAGTAGGTGTAGATAGTTACCTTTCATAGTTGTCATTTCTTTTTGGATTTTCTCCAAGTCTAAATTTACCTTTCTTCCCCCTGAATCTCTCCAAAAAAAATCTAACATCAATGCTTGTGTATCATCAAAATTCTTCAAGGATTGTATACTCTTTTCCTTGCTTACCTTCAATGACCCTGTTAAATGATGTGGCTCATAAGGAAAATATTCCGTTGAATTTTTGTTTTTTTCCCATCCTTTGTGTAGTTGTCATTAGCTACATAATGAAGCTCCAATGGTGTATGAAAATATGCTTTTTTTCTTCTTTTGTTGTAGGTTATCCATTCTCTTTCCTTTGGGAACTTAATCCTTGTGTAAGCTTCTTATCAGCCGTTTCAAATTCACCAACAAAGAAACTAGAGTACCCTCCCAATTTGCAGCCACCTTTATAAAGTGTCATCTTCACATTTTCTATTGGATGTAATGAAAAATCAGGTTTTTTGTGGCATACATCCACAACACATAACTCATCCATAACATCCAAATAATCATTATAATATTTCATAACATCATTTTAATTACATGAAATGGAGTGTACCTCAGGTTGATGAAAGGAAACATGGCTGCTACATAAATCAGATTTCTTTTTAGACCTTGGATTGGTGTCTTCTTCTTTATGCTTGGAAGTCTCAATGCATTGGATTTAAGAACCACATGGTTCATCATTTAATGGTTTTTTTCTCTTTTCATGTTCCTGATGTGCATAACTCCCATCGGTAAGGATTGTGTGCTTGGTTCTTTCAGAGTCACCTTGGGGTGACTTTCGAACCTCTTCATGGAACTCTTCATATAATTGACCACTTGAAGATATAGGTGGCTCATGAATCCTCTCTCTAACTATGGAAGGTTGAGAGTTCACAATCACACCCTCCTCATCAATCTTAGCTTCGGGTGGAAAACATCTAGTCCCCACCTTCTTGCACACTTCATTCACCATTTGTGCAATATTTTATTTACTATACCTCTCCCAGTGGTCAAGAAAACACTTCCTATTTCAACATTTCAATATGATCGAAAATATATGGTCTTCAAGCATTCATCATTCAATACACAATAGTCTTGGAGATACTCAAAAGTTTATTTTGTCTTCTTCCCACTATGTATTTGGCCATCTGCTGAATTGAACATAGGTGGATCTTATTCATAGATTTTCTCACATGATTATCCATCATCCCTAACTGTTAAGTAAGATTAAGTATTGTATGATGGTAACTCTTCGTCATACCATTCACATTCCTCTTCCACATAGGCAGAAAAGGACTCTTCCTCATCATCTGACCAAGACATGGTTGAAATTTATCCTCTTCAATTGATGATCCAATGCATAGGTGAAAGGACCATGCTATGACACCACTTTAATGTACCCAATCATATATTTAGTCACTATAATTCCAATCTTTACAATAGAGGATGAATTGTTTCCCAATTTATTTAATAACAATGGCTTTATTATGTTTACTGGAATAGGGATAATATGGTGCATCCCATGATGTGTAATATAAAACCATTGTAATTTTCTAAATTAGGTATTATATATCACCATTTTAATTTTCTTGATCCAAAATCGGAGCTATAAACCTAAATACAACCCCAAAGAACCACTGGATTCAAAACTAGGAGCACTAATTCAAATTTTCCCACACAAAACATGGGGTTGTCAACTCTTCCTATACATTGAAAAAGTCAATAAAATTCTCAAAATATAATCTCTATAGACACAAATACAACTATATAACTCATTCATATCTCAAGATAACTTCCAAGGAAGTATGAAAGGAACCTTCTCAAGACTAGTGAGAAACTAGCTCAATTTCCCCACATAAGAATATTGTTTTTTCAACTCAACCCAAACACCTCCTAATTGATTATAACTATTAAAAACATATTAAATAAGACTCAAGTACATCCAAAAAAATATAAATGACTCAGTAATAGTCTACAAAGGACATCTATTAAATTTTTACAATTAGTACTGTAAATGGCATAACCATATGAGAAATATTTATACATGGAATCATTGGTTACACAAATATGAATTCCATATGAGGAAAATGCTTGCATCTTTATTATTCAATATATGGTAACATTAATGACTCTTATTAAAACAATACATGGCTCTTACACAACTCGAAACTCATAAAATATTCATTTATGATTGTACAAGTTCGAACCTCTACCAGAAGAGATACAAAATGGAGTAGATATGATAAGATGGGAATATCTCAGTCATCCAGACACCATTTTGAGTGAAAAAAGTGGATCCCACTAGAAAAAACACTCTAAATGAAATGTAACAAGTATTACATCTCTACAATGCTCAAAATTATCAAAACCAGAACCACCATTTTGGCACTCGTTCACCGATCCCAGCTCTAAATCAACAAGAAACACCTCCAAATGATAGAGAACCCTCCCAAAGCGTGCCCTATGTGAAATATGAGTCATATAATTCCAATGAGTGATATTTGATAGTGAAAATGGATCTAATTGTGCTCTCTCCTCAAGCAACAACCCATAACTCCAACATCAAAATTCTTGGAGAACACCATAAATCACACTTTTCCTATTTCTTTATAATCTTGGTGCCCATGATTTCTTAACATGGTATCAGAGCTTGGACAACCCTGAATCTCTCACAAGAGTGGCTAGAAGTGGCTAGAAGATGAGTTTTTTTATAAGCATGGTCACTTTATTAGAATAACATAAATGTGTAGATTTTTATCAATAGTATTTGTGAAAATAAATGTCTACAGGAATTGAAGTTGTTCCATAACCTTTGTCCTTCAAATCTATGTATCAACACAGCAGAAATCTGTAAATTATTGGCAACCAACACACCTCAAAAATTGGTGTATCTAACGCTGGAGCACTGGAAATCTCGTGTGTGACCAGGCCAAAAAAAAATTATCAGAAATTTCAGAACCGACTTGCCACAGTATTGTTGAGACAGGAAAATAGTGGTTTTATCAAAAATTTCAGAATCCACTTGCCATAGTATTGCTGAGAAGGGAAAATAGTGGTTCTGCACAGGATGAAGGGAAATTGTTATATATCGTTATGACTATCTCTCAAATTAAAAGCTGGAAATTTTTCCTATATATCAGTGAGCACACTGGAGTTGCTGTGGAAATTCTTGGAGTCTCTCAAATTAATTTGCGTCACTTGAGTTTTGTTTACAAGATATACTATGCATAAATTTTTCCCAATAGGAAACATATATGTGAAGAGAGATTGTTGTTGTAATTGATGATAACAACAAAGTCAAGAAAACTTACTGTTCTCATTTTTGCTACATGAAGCAGTCAATATTGTGTTACTCAATATGAATTGTTGTCCAAGTAATTCTGGAGTTGTGGTCTAGGGAAGGATCCCTCACTAGTTGCTGAGGTTATGCGACATGTGGATTGTCCAGTAATTTGACTTTGGGAGATATGTGATTCTCGGGCGGGAGAGCTATAATTCGGGAGTCATGAATCCAACTTGCGGATTCTACCTTTACGAGGGTGATGAGACAACATGATGGAGTACATGCAAAAATATGAATGTGTAGAGAAGAAAATAGAAATCTACTTCAGAAGTTCTTTATTTTATATTATTATGTGAATCAAGCTTTTTTAAGTTTTTTAAATTGTAGTGTTAAGAGGGTGTGTTGAAGATTAACACTTACAATTAGTTTGTAAGTAAACAGTTATCTTACGGTTGTGATAGATTATAGTTATGCAACTGTTATTCAATATATTGTAATGAGATAAATAAGTGTCGACTTCACTATGAAAGTTGCACCCTCCAATTAATAAAATTACTTGTTTAGTTTTTCCTATTTCTTTATAATATCGGTACCCATGATTTCTTAACAAAGTAATCGTTGTGCCATAGATTAGAGATTGTGTACATAAGCTGAGCCCGTTGTAGTTGCACTAATTTCGCCAATGGGAATTTGAATCAAGTTGGTATTAGAGAATTGTTTAACACATAGTTGTTGGAATCTGTACATGGTTTGTGATAAAGCCTCGCCCTCATACAATGAAAGATATGGATCGGGATTTAATTTTAAGCCATGAAGTCCTCTTCCTCCTTGTCTACTTCAATATCCTTCCAGACATGGGAGACAACAACATGCTCAATTTTTTAATAGACAAGAGATCGTTAGAATCAAGGAAACATGAAACCTAAAGAGACCAAAACCTCCACTCATAGTCTTCTTGACCAGTTCATCTTGTATTTCGTAATTCAAAACCTCATTCTTTGATCCTCTTAATTGTTTTGCAAGTTCCTTATCGCCCATGGGAGCTGTATGCAAAAGGCTTTCATCCTGTTCAAGGGACCCATAATAATCCCGAGTTGTGTTCAAATATTTCTTTAATCCTCATGGATCATAGTTGCCACTCAATAATTTTGTGTTCATCAGGTGTTGAACTCCCTGTTGCAATAGATGCCACTCAATAATTCTGTGTTCATGCGGTGTTGAATTTCCTGTTGCAATATAAGGCCGACAAGGGCGAGTCTTTGTTATTATAGCTTGGCACTAGGAGGAAGCTGGTGTTGGATAGGCATTGGGTCGAATATGGATTTCAATTTGTTTTGGTGTCATAGGAGGGTTTGTTTATTACGAGTGTATGGATTAAATAAGATAATGAGATAATTGAGCAAACAATTAGGTGTTCTTCAGACCTTTGTAATGTGCATATTGGAACTACTTATCAAAATGCTGATATTTTCAAAACTGACGAGCAATCTCCTCTACAAATTCGTGGAGATGTATCCAAGATTGCACGGCATACTCTCAAGCAGTGAATCCAACTATTTCAAATATCAACAGTCAATCTGAGTAAAACCCATATATCGATATTTTCGAATCCTAAGAAATTTGGTGTTCAATAAATGAAGCCATTAAAAAAAACTTGTAAACTTCCACAAAGTTTGCAAGAAGTCAAGCAATTGAGAAGATCTTACCTAGGATCTTCAATATATGTTTCTCAGGGCATATGAAATAGTGAATTTTTCTAATGGTCAATAGTGAGTGCCATTACGTGGGTCTTCGCAGTGGGTTCTGATCATCCCAATGGCTGGCTATGTATCTGTTCGCTCTGAGTTTTGGTCGTCCAAGTAGCTTTACCCGTTAACTATGAGTGTACCTAGACTGGAGGCCTAATAGAATCCACGTGATGATCGATTTTTGGCTTTGCGCTGTCCGGTACCAATGACTTCCGACTGGCTACATTCACTGGGTTAAGTTTGACCCCAACTACATAAGTGACACTAAAGCTGGGACCGCTCAACCAACTACTAGGTTTGGAAAATGAGAAGATGAAATGGGGTTGAGGTTAAAGATGGCTAATGGGTAGAGTAAGTCGGTTAATAGTTTGGAAGAAGTGACGTATGTAGGCGATGAAAAGTGTGCTTGTCGCAATAATTAATATGCTTGTCACAATAAATCGCTATTTTATGGAAGGGATTCGAAGTAAATGCCCATGGAAAACTCTTGAGAAGATCTTACCTGGGATCTTCAATCTATGTTTCTCAGAGTATATGATGAAACAGTGAATTGAATCTAATGTTTAATCAACCTAAATCCAATGCATACCTCACAATTTCGAAGACAATATTAACAACTTTATAGTTTAGGGGATCGTTTGAAAGGATCTCTCTTTCTGTAATACAAATGACGATGACAGCTATACTGAGATAGCATGTATCGTGGAACAAAAAAATCTCAAGCTGAACGAATTTTCTCCTCTCATCTACATGACATTCTTAGACCTCTTTGCAAAAATATCCATTCCTTTGCTGCTTTACCTTTGTCACATCTCCGTCTGGATCAGAAAAATAAACTGAATAAGATGGAAAATACCTTAAAATCATTGAGTAGTATGGATATTACCTATAGATATCCCTTAACATCTCTTCTGAAACTTAAATTACAGCTCCAAAAATGACGGAGAAAAAGGCTTTCAAATGTACAACTCACATCATGACGATATAGAGGATGATTATAACAAGAGATAGGAGACCCGGAATCACAACGGTTGCATCTGCATGGCGAATGGCCACAGACTGAAATCCTACATCTACCAGCTTTTCCCATGTGTCCAGTCCATCGAGCTCTTCTGACTACCATTGCAACACGCATGTTAGAACTAGATGAACAGTGAAGAAAACCACAACAGTGATGACAAGCCAAACTGAGAGACTGGTCGAAAACAAGTGATCATACAGCTTCATGGACCATATTTCATACAACCTCTTGTTGGTCCACTGATGTGCTTTAGTTCTTCAACTATTGTATAGTATTCTATTTCTGATGGCAAGGACTTGCTGCCTTTAGCAGCCAACCTTGTTTGTATTTTATCTGACTTTTCTAAATATATTTCTTATAAACAAAAGTCCCTTCTTATTCAATGTCAAAAATCACTTGCATCCACTAAAAATTGAATTTAACTTTTGAATTCACTGGGACAATTTTAATATAATCTCATGAGCTGGCACACAAATTCCAAATTTCATGTATAATAAAATACGGTAAGCTTCCATTCTTTGTTGGCCCATCTTTGGTAAATTAAAATAAATCTTTCGTATAAACAAAAGTCCCTTCTTATACGATGTCAACAATCACTTGCATCCATTAATTATAATTGCATTTAATGTTAAAATAATTATAAATAGATTTCTTATAAACCAGAGTCCCTTCTTATATGAAGTCAATAATCACTTCCATCCATTAATTATAATTTAATTTAGTGTTTAAATTCACTTGGCCAATTTTAGTATAGATCTTATGAGCTGGTACACAAATTCCAAATTTTATGTATAATAAATATTGTAAACTGTCATTCTTTGTTGGCCCATCCTTACTGAATGAAAATAAAACTTCCCCATAAGAAAACTTTGTTCGTATTCAAAATTAATTAACATTTATTCTAATTTTATAGTCATACATAACCCCTTTTCAAAAATTAAATAGACCTACTTTACAAATTCTCATAATAAGAATATGAAAAAACATGAAATATAGCAATTACTATAAATTCAAATGGTTTGAGATTCTACAACAAGAATCACTAACATTTTATTATTAATAAGGGGGATTTTAAAATTATAAAAAAACAAAGTTAATATATTGTTTCATATTATGGTGAAGGAGAGGTAATTTTTAATTGAAATAAGGATGTAGGTATTGGAGTGGGGTGTTATTGGTGGTGGATTTCACTTGTGATGTACAATTATTAGGGGTTTTTAAGTAAGAAATCTGATTCCTACACATAGGAAAGATTATTGAAGTTACACTTAACAATTGTTAATATATAGCCAAAAAATTAAAGTGGTATGAATAGATTACATTTTCATGAAAAACAAGTCTTTAATGGATAAATCAAATATGGCACCATTTTTTTCTCTAAGATATGAAAGGATTTGTACTAAGATTAGTGTAGTCATTGATAGTGATACATTACCTAATTTGTGGACGAGGTGGTTTATATATTGCAAGGTTCCAATGCCTATATGGTGGAATTTATTGTCGCACCATCTATTTCTACTATAATTGACATTTGAGGAATGTTATCTCTATCATTATTGCTATCTAAATACATAACAAATGAAGGAATGCTCCATGAAAAATGAAACAATAAAGGCCCATGTTTTAGTTCATATTGGAAAAGGGATTGGAATTAGTAATTTATCAATAGAATTATGTGCAAACTTTTCTTCTTCACCCTCTTAGATTTGTAGTGTCATCAAATGTTCACTGGGATAGTCATGTCATGTCACATGGAAGAAAATTTTCTTAGTATCGTTGTAGTGGGGATTTTTTTTGGCCATATGGTAATGGACACTCATGTCCATTGTAAGAGGTTTAATTCAACATGTGCAAAAAAAAAACTCTATACTAATAATAGGTTGTAGAGTTTGATTGACTCAGTTCAAGAACAAAATGTAGGTATGTGAAAAATTGATATTAAAATTAAGGCTTAGCTAAAATTTTGTAATGTACCCAATCAAATATTTAGGCACATTAATTCCAATCTTTACAATAGAGGATGAATGGTTTCCCAATTTCTTCAAAAACAATGGATTTATTATGTTTACTTGAATAGGGATAATATGGTGCATCCCATGATCTGTACTATCAAACCACTGTAATGTGCTCAATGAAGTATATTATCACCATTGTAATTTTACTGATCCAAACTCGGAGCTATAAGCCCCAATACAACCTCAAAGAACCACATAATTCAAAACTAGGAGCACTAGTTCAAATTTTCCCACACAAAACATGGGGTTTACAATTCTTCCCAAACACTACCAGAGTCAATAAAATTATCAAAATATTATCTAAATGGACTCAAATATAATCAAATAAAACTATATAACTCACTCATACACTCCATAGAACTTCCAAGTAAGTATGAAAGGCACCTTCTCAAGACTAGTGAGAAACTAGCTCAATTTCCCCACATAGGAACATTGGTTTTTCAACTTGACCCAAACACCTCCTAGTGGATTCTAACTCTTACAAAAAAATTAAATAATACTCAAGTACATACAAAAAAATATAAATGACTCAGTAATAGGCCACAAAGGACATCTATTAAAGTTTTACAATCAATATTGTAAATGGCATAACCATATGTCAAGAAATATTTATGCATGGAATAATTGGTTACACAAATATGAACACCATATGAGGAAAATTTGTGGATATTTATGATTCAATGTATGGAAACATAAATGACAATTATTAAAATAATAAATGTCTCTTACAAAACTCGAAACTCATAAATACTCAGTTACAATTATACAAGTTCGAACATCTACCAGAAGAGATACAAAATGGAGTAGATATGATAAAATGGGCATATCTCGGTCATCTAGATGATGTTTTGAGTGAAAAAAAAGTGTTTACCACTGGAAACAATGCTCTAAATAAAATGGAACATGTCTCATGTCTCCAAAATGCTCAGAATTATCAAAACTAGAACCATTGTTTTGACCCTCCTTCATTGATCCAAGCTCTAAATCAATAAGAAACACCTCCAAATGATAGAGAATCCTCAAAAATCATGCCCCGTGTCACATATTATTCATATAATTCCAATTAATAATCTATGAAAGTGAAAATGGATCCAATGGTGGACCCTTATCAAGCAAGAACCCACAACTCCAACACCAAGCTTCCTGAAAACACCACAAATCACACTTCTTCTAATTGAAACTTTAACACGCCAATATGAATTCGAACCCAATAATATATATGAACATAAAAATATGCAATGAATATCTGTAGAGAAATATGAAAGTGATTTCTCCTCTCAATCAATTTCCATGAAGCACAATGAAGAGATAATTATAATTTCCTCCTCTCTACTAGCTAGGGTGGACTCTTTGACTCCCGAAACTAGTTCAATAGAGGGGAGAATGAACATCCACCATGTGAGGAAGAGCTAAGATATCCAAGAGTGAAAATGTAAAATGACTAAAAAAACCCCTTAACTTGTGTCTTCACCCTTTTTATAAATCTTCAGAGAGCCTTTCCCCCTCATTCTAGAATTCTCTCACAAATATTTAATAAAATATTAAGAAGTGTTATTTTTATGAGAGAATGACACTTTGGGTTGCATTTAAATATTATCTAATGTCATTTTTCCAAATAATAACTTCATATACCTTGCAAATTCAAATTTGATAGGATTAGATTGATTTTGGGGGATTTACACTCTCATGCCAGACCACCTTCTCCTTTGGCACCCTCCTTGGCTAAATTTAGGACCCATAACATGTCATAAGATGTAATAAGTTGTCATAAGATGTAATAGGACCTGATTCTTGTCATAATTTATCATAATATTGTCATAAATGTCATAGATTTGTTATTTTTAGCCTCAAGAGTTACAACTCATGAGATGCCTCTTCATGAAACTTATTGGGAGTTACAAATTCAAATTTATGCCTTAATGATGCCTTATTCCACCTTATAATTCAAATTTGGGGGAATTACAACTCGCACAGGTCCCAACTCAACCTTGTTATGTTCCCTCCTTGTCCAATTTTTCCTAATGTTGCATCATTTCACAATTTAGTTATTAAACCATACAAATATTTGGCCCACATCACCACCTTGATAATTTTTTATGACTTTACCAAGTGACTTAGGCCAATGCATCCCCCTAGTCCAATGGAGTGTTCCATAGCATAAATTTGGGGACATTACAGTACTCCGCGCCCAAGATTGTTTTTCCTGAAGAAATTTAAACCTCGGAGTGGAAATTCTTCTTCTTCTTCTTCCCCCACTTATGCTCATTGATGTTATTTCCCCCTTCCTTAGTGATGACTATGCACAAGTATGAATTTCAACTGGAACAAGACATCATATATATATATATATATATATCCCATCATTTGAACCACATTAAGGATGAAAATGTTGTCATAGTTCCAAATAAATCGAAAGGAGGTGTAGTATACTATGCTCAATGTATGGTCCTGCAAAGTACTCTAGGTCTTCTATTGAAATTTTCCTTACAAATGTATCTCCATACTCCCCAGCTAATATTAGAAAGGGACTGCCATGTTGTTGTTGTGCCACTCTAATCATAATCCTCCTCTCTAGAGATAGCTCCATCTCCCCAAATGTTCTTTTAGTAACCGAGATGAAACAAATGAGTCCCATAATGATCATGTTGATGCATGGGGTGTAATGGTGGAAATTTACAAGGAAACAAAAAGAAGGAGAAATCCCAATCTGAAAGGATTCAAACAACCTTATGCAAGGACAGTTATATCCCAATTTTTTTTTGTATGACTAACTCCTAGGGATATCATGCCTCCACTGGCACTATACGGGTAGATCCAAATGGATCTCTCTTCCTGTTGGGAAGATCTATAGAAAATTTTATAATGATGTTAATTTTAAAACTAAACTACTTAAGTTATGCTAAACCTAGGAAATGTGATTGGAAATAGAAAAACAATCATATCTAAGGTGTTTGATAAATGTTATACCAATTGGTAAACATATGAATTAGATCTAACATTACTAGCTTCAAATAAAACAAGGCAATGAAAACTAAGTTATTTTATTTAAATAATTGAAACATAAGACTATTCTGTCAATGGTATGCTAATTAACAAATTAGCATAAAAATGAAGATGTGCATTTAACAGTTGCGGAAATAAATGATATGAATTAAATAAATAAATTTATTCAAAACATAAATTAAACATAAACTGAGTGATGAGAAATCAACACACAAATAAATTTATTTAATAAGCATAAAACATGAAACAAAGTTACACAATGGTTAATGAGAAACCGGAACTCATCAAAGACATTTGACAAATATCACAGAAGAAAGGTAAAGAGAAACTGAATGAATTTTATTAAGATTGCAAAAGATTACAACTCCTCAAAACAGAGATCATATCAAGTTCTCCCCTTTGTTGGTTTTCTTCCCTTACTGTCCCATTCCAAAACCAAATCCCCTACTTGGAAATCCCAGTCAGTTGAAAATTTTTCATCAAACCATCTTTTGACTAACTGTTGATGTTGGTATAGTTTATTTTTGGACTTCTCCCTATCCTCTTCTATTTTAAGTAATGAATAAATCCTATGTCGAAGAGGAGAAGAGTCATATTGTAATAAAGGTTGAGCCAATTATAATGATGGGAGTAAGAGGTTTGAGGGTAAAATGGCCTCCTTTCTATAGACTAGACTGTAAGGGGAATCCCCAACAACAGCCTTTAGGGTTACTCGGTCTGCCCATAGACCATTGAAAAGTTAAGTGTGCCAACTCTTATGATGCGGAGCCACAGTATTCTTTAGAATATTGATCAGATTTTTATTTGAAGACTTTTCCAATACATTTCTCTGTGGGTAATAATTGGTAGAATATTTGAGTTTAATCACTTTTTAAAGGGCATATTGGGCGAGTTCAATAGAGGAAAAATAAGATGCATTGTCAAAAACCAAAGACTCTAAAACCCCTAACTTAGTGACGATGTTAATTTCAAGAAAGGATATCACTGAGTTCTTATTGAAAAACCTAAGGGAAGATGCTTCTACCCACCTCGTGAAGTAATCTATTACAATAAGGATGAATTGATGTTATAAGGAAGAAGGAGGGGTGATAGGACCAAAAAAATCTAGGCCTCATTGTTGAAAGGGAAACTGGACAGTGACTAGTTGAAAAGGAAAAATAGATTTCTTAACCTTACCAGCACATATTTGGCATACTTCACATTTTATGACAAAAGCGTATGCATCTTTGAACAAGGTTGTCCAGTAATAGCCAACTCTTAGAATCTTATGGGTAGTTGCCTCCCTTGAATAGTGTCCCCCTGTAGGTCTTTCATGTAATTCCAACAAGATATTATCAATCTCTTTTTTTTCAAGATACCTAAGGAAAAATCCATCATAATTTCTTCTAAAAATCACACCATCAATAAACTGATAAGGTGGAACTTTTAATATCAAAGCCTCGTGCTTCTTGAAATATAAAGTTTGAGGAGAAAACCCATGAGGGAAAAAATCTAATGTCATCATACTATTCAGATGTTGGAGCAGAAATAACATTTATAGTATCTTCATATGTACCTTCCTCTTGATTCCATTGTAGTTGTTCCTGTTCAGAATCATTAGATTGGGCAGCAAGTAAACACAAACCTTGTCCTTTAACAATTTTAGCATCCTTGATCTCCAAGTCATAATCTTGAAGTGTAGTCATCCAGTGGGCACGTTTTTCACCAAGTTCCCTTTGGATCAAGACATTTCTTATTGTTGCATAAGGAACAATAACCTTAGTTCTAGACTTCAGGAGATAGGGTTTGAAATGTTTTGCAAACTTATAAACCGTATAGGCATGCTTATCAATTTGAGAGTAATCCAATTCAAATCCTTTAAATGTAGAACTCATAAACAAAATAGGAATTTCGACGTCCTCAGCTTGTTTCTGTGTTAAGACAACAACATAAGAAGAGTCAATAGCAAATGTATTTATAATAAAATCCTTGGTGAAGTCAGGTGACATCAACACATGAGCTTCTGCAATATCTTTTAGAATTTCAGCAAAAGCATCTCTCTGAATATCAGGCCATTTAAATTGTACATCCTTTTTTATCAAGTCTTGTAAAGGCCTGACAAATTGAGCAAATTTAGGTACAAACCTTTTGAGAAAGTTGATCTTACCCAAGAATGACTAAATGGATGTCTTGGAACTTGGTAGTCCAATTTTAACAATAGCGTCTGTTCTTTCAGGATCAATAACCATACAGTGTTTTGAAACTATGAACCCTTAAAATTTTCCTTCTATGACTGCGAAAATGGACTTCTTTGGGTTCAAAGAGATACCGTACTTCCTTCACCTTTCAAACACCTGTTTAAGAGAAGAAAAATGATTGTGTGTCTTTTTAGAATAGTTAGTTATATCGTCATACTACTCTAGAATTATGTATCAATCATTTGAAAGATTTATCCATTTCTCTCTAGAAAGTGACACGTTAATTAATCAATCCAAAAGATATTCTTCTGTAAGAAAAGGTTCCCCAAGGCAGTCTAAAGGAGTTTTAAGTTGGTCAGAAGGGGTGCCTAATACCTGATTGTATCTAAATAAAGCTTCTAACAAAGAGAACATTTTGACACTTGCAACTTGGTGCAATATTTTTTCCATTGGAGGAACATGCTAGTTGTCTTTCTTAGATGCTTTATTCATATTTCTGAAGTCTACACATAATCTTATTTCCCCGTTCTTTTTACAAATGGGGACTAAATTAGTAATATTTGTGTGTGTCTTACTGGGAATATGATTATGGATGTTAACAATTTCTCAAGTTCTTTATTTACAGATGGCTCTAGCCTTGGATGCATCTTCCTCAGCTTTTATTGGTAGGATTTGGCACTATTCTTCATAGGGATATTGTGCTACATGATTTTTGTATCAAAAGTCTTAAGGTCATCATGGGTCTAGGAAAATACATCCCTTAATTCCCTGTAGAGTTTGATAAAAAAAATTTCCCAAATTGACAAGATGGAAATTTAGATAAGAATTGTGTGTCTTACAGTTAGTTTTGCTCTTAAATTGATCCTATAAGTCATAATACTTCTCCAAATTTATCACTGATTTAGGAATCAGGTTGGAAGAAAAATTGGGATTAAATAATGATTTTTTCATGATCATCCTTATCGATTGCTACATCTTTGAAGGTATCTTGAGTTGTCAGGAAGTCAAGGATCTATTCATCATCATTGAACACTTTCCAACTGGTGACATTATCTGGGATGGAAGATCTATATACTAATTCAGTTGAAAACGTATCAAGAGACAGACCTTCAGGAAGGATAAGCATAGATGCGGTATTATCCAATAAATCAACATCAAAATTTTGGGACCTAGGGACATACTTAATTTAAATGCTTTGAAGGAATTATTCATATTCTTGGTAAGTTTATGATAATTCACCATACAAGGGGATATACAATGAATTTTATTTCTTACCTATTTCACAATGATCTTAGAGTCCCCATAACACTCTATTACTCGAGCACCCAAATCAATTTCCTTTCTGAGTCCTTGGGAAAGAGCTTCGTACTCAACAATATTATTAGTGCACTCAAATTATAATTTGGAGGCAATCATGATCTTGGTGCCGTTGGGATCTATTAACACACAACCTACACCAGCTCCTTCTTTAGATTTGGATCCATTAAAAAACAAAGTCCATGTATCTAAATCTACTCTAAAATTTGTATTTACATTGTGCACATTATGTAAAATGGAAGTAGAAAATGGGGTAGAGATACTATTGATAATTTCATATTCATTTTGAACATTCTCAACAAATGAAGAATCAATAGGAAAATTCCTGAAAAATGTATCAAATGTATAATGTTCAATACGTGAACTAAAGTAAATAACAGGCTCACAGGAGTCATTCAAATCAGTGACTGTCTGTTTCATGTATGGTTATCTCACGATATTATTTTGATTAGTTTTTCCATTGATCCATAAATAGGACCAATTAGTGGAAAATTAACCTTTAAGTTTCTCTAACGAGTCTTTACTTAACAACATGCCATGTGCTTCGAGAATATAAACAAGACCAATATCGATAGTCTGGTGAATCCTTGGATCAACAAATAATGTTAAAAGGACATTTTTCAACTCCCCTAATACCTTGACCCTTGATCGATGGAGTTGAACAATATGGTTAGGGAAGGGTTCCCAACATGCATTAAGTTTTTTGTAGATAGATAGTGGCATAAAATTTGACGAGGCACTTAAGTCTACAATGTAGTTGTGTACATTCCTGTTGAGTATCTCAAAGGTGAGCAAAAATGGAGGAGTATTTTTCCCATATGGCTTGTAGAAATAATAGCTCCAATGCTATGAAAAAATATGCTTAAAAGAATCATAGGAAATAGATATTGCTACTAAGATCATTCTCATAGGCATACACAAGAAAAATAGAGAGAAGAAAAGAGACTGAATCACATGAATGAAGAGATGAATATTGGAGTGTATCCTTCCATTGAATAATGATGAATACTAGTGTACATAAATAATACATCCCTCATAGGTAAAATCAATTTTTATGGAGACAAATCATAAAGCTAAGAAAGGTAGACTTACCAAATATGATAAACCCCTACATGTGGCTAAAGCACTTCCCAAATCAGTCAGTGATATCATGAATTAGAAAAATAATGAGTGAGTTGTCAAGAGTGATGGATAAACATACTAATCCTGGAAAATGGAGAGAAAATCATGGAGTATTGGTTTGCAAAAAAATATACTATTTTCCTAGTTAACTAGCGTTACCTTATCCACAAAAAACTGGATAAAAGCATAATAAGGAAGAATCTGCAGGAAAGTGCAATAACTAATTTTGGGAGTCCATAAAGTGGTCAAGATAAAACCATAAACAGAATTAAAGAATTCTTGGGGTATAGATGGCAAGTGTTTAATTTAAGGTGCAAGTGGATGTCGACTATCTAGCTAGTGGGTAGGAGTTTAATCAAATACTGATTAAATATTTTATCCTAAGTTATGAGTGGGTTCAATAATATCCTAACACTCCCCTTTAATTATGACTTTATGATGGTATGTAAAAAATATAGGTGTGTATAGGACCCAACAACAAGGCTATGGCCATCCTTTAACAATTATTATGTCCAAAACGCCGAGGAAAGAGGAAAAAACACATGGGGAAATTCCTCCTTTAAGAAAGGACAAGGCACAAACTATGAAATAATATTTCTTCAACATATATTTATCTTCACTTGAATGAGTTGAATGAACTGCTTCTTGGTGAAATACTTGATGAATAAATCATGAACTCCATGATCGTGCGTTAGAGTGTTAAATATGCAAGATATAAGTGGAGAGACTCTTGGTATCTCATCAACTGATGAAGTAGGAGCATTATCTGAATGCTTCTTGCTACTTTCAAACTTTGATATGCAAAAAAATTCTATAATGGAAAAGAGATATGTGCATACTCCTTCCTAAAGAGTACAAAAATTAGACAATTTGTTACACACTCAATTCCCTCAATAGCTGCAAAATTGTGATGTGAATCACATGTAATTATTCAAATATGATGTAGCACCTTCCCATATATTATATGAGGTTGATAAAGCTCTGATATATCAAAATAATTAGCATATGGAACACAAAATACAAATCCTTTAATGACTCCATGAGTATTTAGGGCTAGACTAGGAAAACTAAGAGCAACTAGGGAAAACTAATGAGTATAAAAATATGAATGATGGATGGACTTGAGATCTGAAACAAAAGTGTTTAGAATAGATCCAAACATTTTTAATATCAGTCCAAATATGACGAAGGTCATGGATAACCATGTAACACCCCGATTTTGACCCCATTTGCATTAAATGTATGTGATGTATATATTGTAATGAATCGTGGTGTGGAGCTAAAGGCAAAGGCCCCACCATTGATTTGGCTGTGTTATGTTTAGGCGATTGGAATCGTTGTCGATGGTATATCGCGAGATACGACACATATTAATTTTGGCATCTTGTAAATATGCATTTTTTTTTATTAAATGAACTCCAACTAGCTATGTCACTACAACCATATTGAAAAGGGCATTATTTTCCTAAGGATAAGGGGGGAAATTGTTAAACCTTGAACCAATGGAAAAAAAAGGTCATGTGTCAACCACCCATTCAAAATTCTTGATGTTGGTTGAGGGCAGTTATTGTTGGGAAGTGGTGGGTGGTAGGACTGTCAGTACTTTCCCACACACCCACTCCACCAATAGACTTTCTATCTTCACGTAGGCAGGAAAACCACTACGGAGGGACTACATTCTTGCTCATCCTCACGCGTCAATTGGGATTCTCTATTGTTTTCCTCATGCAGGGAGACAACCGCCATACTCCATTGTCTTTCTCATTCTCACGCACAAGATTCTTCCTGGTTTTTACTCACACAGCGAGCTGGGAGCCGTGTTATGTCACCCACGATTTCCCTGTGAAGGGCCATTTCACGTTTTTCTGTTGTGTGTATGTTTTCCTTACCAATTTTTGGCCTGTGTATATGTTTTTCCCCTGTCCAACTAAGAACCTGGATTTCCTCTTCCATCTTTGGACTGTGTAATTTTCCCCGGTGGCTTCATTGTTGAGAACAGGCTCTTGTTTTCCCACATTGGTTGGCTGTGTCTACCTTTACATTTTGGGGTTGTTGTAGGTTGTTTTGGAGTCATTTTGGCCATGATAGGGCCAAGAATGGCTCAGGAATTGTTTTCCCTATCCAAGCTGTGAATCGCTTGTTTGACTGTGTGTATGCAGTGGTTGGTCTTCGGACTATGTTGGAGTAGGGATGAGGGCTTGGTTTGCTTGATAAACCTGGTGCATTTGGGAACCACACAGACAGAGCTAGAGGCTTGTATTTCTTCTCCACAACCCCTGAATAGCACTAGAAGGGAAGTCAGGGCCTGAGGGACTATATAGCAGAGAAGGGACTGATTCCTTGTGTTTGGTGTGTGTGGGTGTCTTAGAATTCAGGCTAGCTCTAGTGTAGTTGTCCCTAGCTCTATAATGAGCTCACCAGCTTAGCATTAAGCCTTTCCCAGCTCCTGGATGGCCTGATAAACCCAATTGTGTTGGCTTGGCTGTGTTTTGTGTATCCTTAGCTATGTGTAAACCTGCTTGTTCCTTATTCCTTAGGGAATCATGCCCAGCTCGGGGGTGGCAGCGTTGCTGAGAGATTAAGGAGCACGCTGGCCTATGGTTGGGTGGAACGTTGCAGCAACGTAGCTGGTTGCGGGATGAGTTCTTTATAAGATAAGTAATCTTGTCTATTTTACTTCTGCAATTATATTTACTGTTAATAAATTATGATGAACATGTTGAATATGAATGTATGTTTGCTTCCACTGTGTATGTGAATGATTATGCATCTTAGCATGTTTTATGTTCAATCATTTTAATTTTTATGAATGCACATGTTCATGGGGCTAGTTTCCTGGATCATAAATAACATGGTGGCATTCCCTTCACCAGTCAGAGGGCCGGGGATGTTACATTGTGGTATCAGATCTCTGGTTGCAGCATGGGCCTGAATGGGCCATGACAGATTAGATAGTAGAGGCAGGTTTCCTTCTACCCAGCAACAATCAGGAATTGTGGCAGGAAAACTCAGAAAATTTTCTAAGTGCCAGAACTATCGGCCCATCAGAAGACTCAGTGACAATATCTTCTGATCTAGTGGGCACTTAATGGGAAGGCCACCCGATGGATGGTAACCAAAAAAACTTCAAAAATTTTTAGTTGAATGAGTTGCCGCTGTTGTGGATGATTAGACCAGTATGCTTCTGACGCATAGAGCCTGTGACCGCCGATGCCAGGAAATTTTGGAAAATTTGCCTAAGTGTTAAAAATCAACGGCAATCGGCACCACTATGATGAAGTGATCGTCGAAACATCAGTGGAGATTAGCAGATGATGTGTCCATCGTTGCGGATGGCTAGAGGACTATCCCTTGGATGGATAGATCCTCTGACCACCGATGCCGCAGAGAAAATATGTTCCAGTAGTGGAAAAACTTTGAAAATATTAGTGGTATTCATCGCCAACGGAAGGAATTAGTTGAATGGATTGCCGCAGTTGCGGGTGACTAGGGAACTAACCATTCGATGCAGCAGTTGCTAGCCATTCTGACAACTGACACAGTGGAAGAAAGTGAAGGTTCCACTAGCCGATGCCGAGGTGTTTCATTCGCCGATCGAAAGCCTAGTCAGGTTGCCGCGAAGATCAAAGTGATATTTCTTTCCGCCGTTGCGGCTACTCAAGAAACTGTGCGCCCGATGAATAGTTGGCTTGTTCGCCGATACCAAGCGGGAGTCTAGTCATTATGACTGCGAAAACTAAAATTAGAACATGTTCCATTGTTGCGGATACTCAGATAACTATGAAACCAATGCACAGTTGATTCGCTCGTCGATACAGATCGGGAGTTTAGTTGTTTCGCTGCCAAAATTCCGGAAGGAGAACAAGCAATAGACCGCCGATGAGTTAGTTGTTTTTGACCCCCGTCATCCCCCTAAGACAGTCATCCTTTGATGAAGAAAATTTTGTGTTTGGGAAAAAATGTCATTTTATGATTTTTCCAGGAGGAGGTAAGTAATTTTGATTTGTGTAAATGTTATGCAGCTAACAATTGTGTTGCTAACACATTTGTAGAGTCATAGGCACCTTCAAGATCAGTATCCCATATAGCGCAGTTTGTTAAGTAAGTAGTGGCTCAGTCATGAGAACCCATGATGGATATGATGCTCAGGATTCTTACGAGTGTGCATGAGATGCCATGGGAGAAAATGTCCGTAATGGACTTGATGACATAGAATCTAATGGAAGGAGATTCCAAGAGACACCGTCAGATGTTGCAGCCACCATGAGAAGCTTGATTAAAGCCCAGGAAGAGTAGCATCAACTGAATGTTGCTATGTTGCAGAGTTTGACAGAGTTGCAAAGAAATATAGACTCTGGACAGGGTACAGCAAGACGAGAAGGCAGTAAGGGCAGCACTAGGAGAAGGAGAAGGACTTCTAGTGGGTCATCTGACTCTGAAGAATCCAGCGGGGATTCAAGCTCTTCTTCTTGTAAAAGAAAGAGAAAGAGACACCATAGGGATCGCTCTCGGGATGAATTTAAGAAGGCTAAACCTCCTACATTTGATGGTGAGGTAAAGACTAGACAAGAGGCTGAAGCTTGGCTTCTTAGGATAAAGAAGTATTTTCAAGTTCAGGATTATTCGGGAAACATGAAGGAAAGAGTTGCCATATTTAATCTAAATGGAAGAGCATCCATTTGGTGGGAACACTTCAAGCAAGTGAAGAGTATTAGTGAAAGGAGACTTAAGGGGAAACAGTTCACGAAGTATTTCAAGCAGAAATACCTCTCTAACAGGTATTATGATGACAAGATTAAGGAGTTCCATGAGCTGAGATTGGGATAGCAGACCATGGAAGAATATGCAAATAAGTTTTTG
The DNA here is from genome assembly GCA_001517045.1 of Pseudotsuga menziesii. NCBI lineage: Eukaryota > Viridiplantae > Streptophyta > Pinopsida > Pinales > Pinaceae > Pseudotsuga > Pseudotsuga menziesii. The sequence goes on from LPNX011099001.1 coordinate 24,569, forward strand.
GAGCTGTTGAGGTATGTCCAGTACATCAGATATGAAAAAGTGAAGGTCCAATGTTTTATGAGTGGATTACCTCAGTCTTACAAAGATAGAATTGAGTTTTATGAACCTCGAACTCTTGAAGAAGCAATAAGGAAGGCTAAGTATTGCTATGAGTAAAGCAAAAGTAAACCTGATTACCATAAGGCATGGAAGGGAAAGAAGAATGAGAAGTTTGACCAAAGAAAGAAAGGTTTCAAACCTCCTAACTTCAGGAATCAGCAGAAGCAGCCATCCCAAGCTACGAGTAAGCCAGTTGGAGTGATAGGAGAAAAACCTAAGGATCCACAATAGAATAGAGGGCCACTTCAATGTTGGAAATGTGGAGGACCCCACATGCATAGAAATTGTCCACTCAATAATGAGAGTGCAAGGCCAGCTTACAACATTCAAGAAGCAGAAATAGTGGGTCAAGTGGCAAGGGCAGTCCCTAGGATCCATGCAGCACTGGAGGATCGCCAAGCAGATCACCAGTCAATGGTGGTTGAAGTTGCAGGTAAGATTGTTGAGCAATCTATTTCTATTTTGATTGACCCTGGTTCTATGCACAGTTACATTACTCCTAGAGTAGTAGAGATTTGCGCTTTTAAGAAAGTAAAGCATAGGAAATCTTGGTTAGTTCAGCTAGCCACTGGAACTAAGAGAAAGGTCAGTGAAGTGGTAGAGAAATTTCCTTTCGTCATGAATGGTTTGGTCATGTGTGTAGATCTGAATGTTCTACCGCTTGGTTCCTATGATGTTCTCGTTGGAATGGATTGGTTGGAAGATCACAGAGAGAAGCTTGACTGTTACAATAATACTTTCGAATGCATAGATGAAGAAGGGAACCCAATAGTTGTGAAAGGCATTCCACAGGGGATTTCAGTAAGGCAGATTTCAGCAACGCAATTGAAGAAGTTTTGTAGGAAGGGTTTCTAGTTGTATGCAGCCCATATTTTGGAGGCATCAGAGGATGAAACTCCGAGGTTGGAGGACTATCAGGTGTTACAGGAATTCAAAGATGTGTTTCCTGATGAGATTCCAGGACTTCCTCCAAACAGGGACATTGATTTCACAATTGAACTTGTGCCAGGAGTAGCACCAGTTTCCAAGACACCCTACAGGATGAGTACACCAGAGATGTTAGAACTAAATATGCAACTGCAGGAGTTGTTGGAAAAGAAGTACATCTGGCCAAGTGTGTCTTTGTGGGGAGCACTAGTTATGTTTGTAAATAAGAAATATGGTACACTCAGGTTGTGTATAGATTACAGACAGTTGAACAAGGTTATTATGAAGAATAAATACCCTTTGCCTAGGATTGATTACCTCTTTGATCAAATGAGAGGAGCAAAGGTATTTTCCGAGATTGACTTGAGGTCTGGTTATCATCAAGTGAGAATCAAGGATGAAGACATTCATAAGACAACCTTCAAGACAAGGTATGGACATTATGATTTTGTAGTGGTACCCTTTGGTCTCACAAATGCACCAGCTACATTTATGTGCCTTATGAATAGTGTCTTCAGCAGATATTTGGACAAGTTTGTTCTTGTTTTCCTTGATGACATTCTTGTTTATTCTAAGAATGAGAAAGAGCATGAAGACCATTTGAGATTGACATTGCAATTGCTCAGGGAGCATCAGCTGTATGTAAAACTGAGCAAGTGTGAAACTATAGAGATAGAATTCAGTATTTCGGTCACATTATCTCAGAAGAGGGTATATCTATGGACCCTGAAAAGATTGAAGCCATTATGAATTGGCCTACTCCAAGGAATGTGACGAATGTAAGATCTTTTATGGGACTTGCAGGATACTACAGGAGATTCATTGAAGGATTTTCCAAAGTTGCACATGCCATCACTTCTTTGCAAAATAAGGGAATAAAGTTCAAATGTACATCGAGGTGTGAAGAAAGTTTCCAGCGGTTGAAGAATCTTCTCGCTAGTGCACCTGTATTGAAAGTTGTAGACCCAGAGAAATATTTTGTGGTGTGTACCGATGCATGCTGATAAGGGCTTGCAGGAGTCCTTATGCAGGACAACCACATAATATGTTATGAGTTGAGAACGCTGAAGGAGCATGAGAAGAACTATGCCACTCATGATCTAGATCTTGCAGCCATGGTACATGCCCTCAAGATGTGGAGACTTACTTGATGGGTAGAAGATTCAAGCTCAGGATAGACCATTATGGTCTAAAGTATTTGTTTGATCAGCCTACTCTGAATGCTAGGCAAGCGAGATGGCTGGAATTTTTATGTGAGTTCGATTTTGAAATCAAGCACATAAAGGGAAAAGAGAATAAGGTAGTTGATGCACTCAACAGGAAGGTGCAAGAAATGCATGTGGCATCCCTTAGTATTTTCCAATCAGATTTGAGGCAGTAGATTGTTAGTCATGCTGTTGGAGATGAATTGTATGAGCAGGTAAAAGACAAATTGTTGCAACAAAGTCTTGAGAAGAGGTATGAGGGATATAAATTTGAAGAAGATGGACTTCTTACTTATAGAGGCAGAATTTATATTCCAAATGTAGCAGATTTGAGGAGAGTTGTTATGGATGAAATCCATCAAGCTCCGTATTCCAGTTACACAGGATACCAAAAGACAATTGCTACAGCCAAAAAGCAGTACTTCTGGCCAGGAATGAAAAAGGACATGGCTGAATACATTTGTAGGTGCATGAAATGTCAACAAGTAAAGGTTGAGCATTAACATCTAGCAGGATTGTTGCAGCCTTTGCCAGTTCCAGAATGGAAATGGGAAGTTATTTCCATGGATTTTATTACAGGATTGCCGATGACTTGGAGACAACAAGATTCCATCATGGTTGTGGTAGACAAGTTGACAAAGGAAACACATTTTATACCAGTTAATTCTATGCATAAGACTGATGAGATTGCAAAGATCTTCATGAAGGAGATTGCAAAGATCTTCATGAAGGAGATTTTCAAATTGCATGGATTGCCTAAGGCAATAGTCTCTAATAGAGATGTCAAGTTCAATTCCAATTTTTGGAAGGGTTTGTTTGTAGATTTGGGTACAAAGCTAAACTTCAGCACTGCATACCATCCTCAGACAGATGGGTAGATTGAGAGAGTTAATCAGGTTCTTGAAGACATGCTTTGCATGTACGTGATGGACAAACCAACCAAGTGGGAAGATTACTTACACTTGGTAGAGTTTGCTTATAACAATGGATAGCAGGCATCCTTGGGCATGAGTCTGTATGAAGCTTTGTATGGAAGAAGGTGTAGGACACCAGTGACTTGGGATAACCCAGTGAACAGGGTTGTGCTTGGACAAGAGTTGCTCAAGGAAATGGAGCAAGAGGTCGTAAAGATCAGGCAAAATCTAAAAGAAGCACAGGACAGGAAGAAAAGCTATGCAGATAAGCATAGGGTGAACAGGGAGTTCAGAGTTGGGGATCATGTTTACCTCAGAGTGAGGGAAAAGAAGAGATCCTTGAAGCTTGGAAGTTGTGCCAAGCTGTCACCTAGATATTTTGGGCCATTTGAAGTGCTTGAAAGAATAGGGCTAGTTGCATATAGACTTGCATTTCCTGTGAGCACTAGAGCTCATAATGTTTTTCATGTTTCTTTTCTTAAGAGATATGTACATGATCCTAACCATGTGATAAATTGGGATGTGATTCAAGTGGAACCCGAGGGAGAGTTCCGAACCAAGCCAATGCACATCCTTGATAGGAAGGTCACAATGCTCTGGAACTGAGCCATAGGGCAGGTAAAGGTGCAATGGGAGCACTACGGTCCTGAAGAGGCTACGTGGGAGCTGGAGGATGCCATGCGATTGGCACATCCATTTTTGTTTAATTCTGTGGAACACTGAGGCGGTACCAGTGCAGCATTTTTATTCAAATTTTGTAAAGCACTAAGGATAGTGCTATTGAAGGGGGAGGGGAATGTAACACCCCGGTTTTGACCCCGTTTGTATTAAATGTATGTGATGTATATATTGTAATGAATCATGGTGTGGAGCTAAAGGCAAATGCCCCACCATCTATTTGGTTTTGTTATGTTTAGGCGATTGGAATCGTTGCCGATGGTATATCACAAGATACAACACATATTAATTTTGGCATCATGTAAATATGCATTTTTTTTATTAAATTAACCCCAACCAGCTATGTCACTACAACCATATTGAAAAGGGCATGATTTTGCTAAGGATAAGGGGGGGAATTGTTAAACCTTGAACCAATGGAAAAAAAAGGCCATGTGTCAACCACCCATTCAAAACTGCTGATGTTGGTTGAGGGGAGTTATTACTGGGAAGTGGTGGGTGGCAGGACTATCAGTCCTTTCCCACATTCTCACTCCACCAGCAGATTTTCTATCTTCACGTAGGTAGGAAAACCACTACGGAGGGACTCCATTTTTGCTCATCCTCACACGCCGATTGTGATTCGCTATCATTTTCCTCACGTAGGGAGACAACTGCCATACTCCATTGTCTTTCTCATTCTCACGCACAAGATTCTTTCTGGTTTTTAATCATGCAGTGAGCTGGGAGCCGTGTTATGCCACCCATGATTTCCCTGTGAAGGGCCATTTCACATTTTTCTGTTGTGCGTATGTTTTCCTTACCAATTTGTGGCCTTTGTATATGTTTTTCCCCTACCCAGCTAAGAACCTGGCTTTCCTCTTCCATCTTTAGACTGTGTAATTTTCCCTGGTGGCTTCATTTTTGAGAACAGGCTCTTATTTTTCCACATTGGTTTTCTATGTCTGCCTTTACATTTTGGGGATGCTGTAGGTTGTTTTGGAGTCATTTTGGCCACGATAGGGCCAAGAACAGCTCAAGAATTGTTTTCCCTATCCAAGCTGTGAATCGCTTGTTTGACTGCCTGTATGCATTGGTTGGTCTTCAGACTGTGTTGGAGTAGGGATGAGGGCTTGGTTTACTTGATAAACCTGGTGTGTTTGGGAACCACACAGATAGAGCTAGAGGGTTGGCTTTCTTCTCCACAACCCCTGAATAGCACTGGAAGGGAAGTCAAGGCCTGAGGGACTATATGGCAGATAAGGGACTGATTCCTTGTGTTGGGTGTGTGTGGGTGTCTTAGAATTCAGGCTAGCTCTGGTCTAGGTGTCCCTAACTCTATACTAAGCTCACCAGCTTAGCATTTAGCCTTTCCCAGCTCCTGGATGGCCTACTAAACCCAATTGTGTTTCCTTGGCTGTGTTTTGTGTATCCTTGGCTATTTGTAAGCCTGCTTGTTCCTTATTCCTTGGGGAATCATGCCCAGCTAGGGGGTGGTAGCGTTGCTGAGAGATTAAGGAGCATGCTGGCCTATGGTTGGGTGGAACATTGTAGTGATGTAGCTGGTTGAGGGATGAGTTATTTATAAGATAAGTAATCTTGTCTATTTTACTTTTGCAATTATATTTACTGTTAATAAATTATGATGAACATGTTGAATGAATGAATCTATGTTTGCTTCCACTATGTATGTGAATGATTATGCATCTTAGCATGTTTTATGTTCAAGCATTTCAATTTTTATGAATGCACATGTTCATGGGGCTAGTTTCCCGGATCGTAAGTAGCATGGTGGCATCCTCTTCATTGGTCGGAGGGTCGGGGACTTTACAAACCAACCATTGGAATATAGGAAAGAGTTCAAACTATGTAGTATAAGTAACCATGCATACGAGACCAATGGGGAATCAACTATTGAACTTGGGATTTGTATAGTCTTGGAATTATTCATACGTATGGTATATGGTATGGTTGGTGGTATTATTTGTTTCATAACATTCATATCAGCCTGCAAACAATATTCTAAATCAGAGATATAATCTTGTGAATGAAATGAGGAAGAGCTGCTTAAAGACAAGTCAGTTTCTAGTGAAAAATCACAATTTTTGGGAGATGAATCTAGTAGACTAATAGTTGGATTATCAAAGAAAGGATCTGATATTTATGATTCTGATATATCAGAGACATAAGTAAATTATTTAAATAGGTAACTAAAGGCATATGTTATATCACCTTGGAACTACGCACTATGACAATGTTCTAAAGAATCAGCACGCTTCTCTAGATCATCTGGAACTTCGATATTGTGCTTCTCAAGAAGATGAGACATGATGTTTGTATTCTTATTGAAAAATTTATTCTCTGAATGAAACCCCTTGATGAAATAATAACACTTGGATGTTCTCCCTTTCTTCTTAACTTTCTTCATTAAATCTTCATAATTAGGCTTCAAATCTTCATCTTCAATTTCTGACTTTGGCTTCTTCTCTTTCACAATTTGCTTTTATTTAGATTTGATGTTATTTATTCCTTAAACCATGAGAGCTTGATCCTTTCCCTTGGAATATTTAAGAACACCCATCTAGATTAACCATATTACTGACGACTATCAGAATGTATTCAAAGAACCATACATAGTACCTTTGCATTGTCAAGTAAAACATTACATTGAACTTGTTCCTGGTTCTTCATTACCTTACGCATCTGTTTATAGAATATCCATCATCAAGAACAAATATATTCCCAAACAAATCTAGGATTTTATCAATAAAGGTCACATCTTCCCCAACTCCTCTCCTTGTGGAAGTCCAATCATCCTAATTCCAAAGAAAGATGAGACTTAGCACATGTGCATTGACTATCGATCTCTCAACAATATTTCAGTAAAGAATAAGTAACCTCTTCCATGGATAGATGAAATCATCAAAAATTTGAAAGATTCTAGGTTCTTTACAAATCTTGACCTTAAGTTAGGATATCATCAAATTCCTATTGAGTCCACTGATGTAAGTAAAACGACTTTCAAGACCAAGGAAGGATTTTTGGAATGGTTAGTCATGCCTTTCTACTTAACCAAAACACCTACAACCTTCATGAGATATATGGATGACCTTCTATGACCCTTTATCAACAAATGTGTCATTGTCTATCTTGACTATATCATTATTTTTAGTCGATCATGGGAAGAACATAGCAGACAGATTCAACAATTTTTCGATATTCTCCAACAACATCGACTATATTTAAACATCGACAAATGGTTATTTGTGATGCCAAGCATCAAATATTTGGGATATGTAATTGACTCTACATGCATTCATGTCGAACCAGAAAAAGTACATATCCTCAAAGATTGGTCCATTCCTCAAAACATTCATGAACTGAGAAGTTTTCTTGGTTTGGAGAATTTCTATCGACGATTCATACTTGGATTCAACCACATTGCATGGCCTTTGAATCAGCTGACTAAATGAAATGGGAAAATTTTCTTCAAATGGATACGGGCACAACAACAAGCTTTTGAACAACTCAAAAACAAGCTTTGTGCTGCACAGTACTTGTGTTACCTTATTTGCCTCGACCTTTTCAGATTGAGAAAAATACATTGGATTATTCCCTCGGTGTAGTGATCACTCAATCGGGTCAGCAGTTGCATTTCATTCCAAAAATTTCAATGACATTGTTAGAAGGTATTCGATGTATGAAAAAGAACTATACGCCATTGTACATGTTAAATTTGTGAACCATTGATCTATACAAAAATGAGAGCAATTGAGAAGAAGAATTATGCAGTGGAATATCAAAGGAAATGTACACTGAATAAGAAAAAATTGAGACAAATATAATAAGAATTTATCAATTAATTACAACATTAATCTCTATTCATTAATCAGTAATACAATGGTGTTACAATACATAGAATTCAAATGGCACAGATACGATTCGAATCTACCAACTCAAACTGACTAACTAGCTAACAAAGTATGTCTAAATCATTGCCAAAGGCTCACTAGTATAACTCCACATGTCTAAATAAATCTACAATTAGTTAACTAATGATCTAGGTGGGAAAAGACGCCACTCTCCCTTCATGCATGGATAACTGGCACTAGGCTAAGTGAAAGTGATATAACTAATTGTAACTGGAGGTTGACTCAACATAACTGCTTACCAATCACAACTGACTGATGGATGTTGTTGGTGGTACTTAGAGTGGGCTCAGATAATGTAGGGATTGGCACCAATGGCACCAGTGGCACCAATATATATGGTGGAACCAAAACTCTAGTAAGGTGATAATTAAACTCCTAAGTTAGGAAATAATGATAAATAGGATATATTGTACAAAGGAGGATTATTAATCCTAACACCCCCCTTTAATCCTAACCATGGACTACTTGGACCCTGGAAACTAAGAAAAAAGTCACTCATACAATCTAAATGAAAAATAAACTAAGTAAAATGGTAAAACCTAATGGGAACCCCCCCCCCTCAAAATAAGCAGTAATCAATAAACAAGCTATACTTAAGAGAAAATTTTCCTCTTTGGGTAAAAACTTGCAAATTTTTTGTTGCAATCTACAGCACTATGCAACAATAATGCAGTATCTTGGTTCTTCTATGCAGCAGCATCCTGAAATTATGCATGTGAACCTTTTCACACAACAAAAATTGAGCCCAAAATCCGATACCTTTCATGTCTGAAATTTGACACTTCCATGTTGCATCTTCGACATAGGTACTTTTTTTGGCCGTCGGTGGCATACCGTCGGATATTCGACATGTTGTCAATGCCTATTGAAGATTTGATGCAACTACAGTGTCACATCTTCGACCGTTATCTATTTCAAAGTGTCACTAAAAACTTGCATAAACCGTCGAATATCCGACACTTGAAGGGTCGGTATTTCGACGGGCTAAAGTGTCGGAGGCATGGAAAATCCATTGGTGGTTTTTTGAAAGTGTCGAATATGCGACGGGTAGACATCGGTAGGCTGTCAGCTAAATGTGTCAGAGCTTCAACAAAAGTGTCAGAATGCCATCGGAAAAGTGAAGCCTAGTAGTATAATTAACAAACAAAAAAATTGACATATTTCCATTCAGGAAGCGGTGTAGTGTAGTTCAACATATCACACCCATATATATGGACAAATAGTAATAGTATGGACAAATAGTAATAGTGCATAAAGGTTTAGGAAAACATTTGAAATATCTAGTTAGAGAAAATATGAAGCATTGGGATCAAGTTTTGGTGCATATAGAGTCTGTATACAATAGTTGTATAAATAGGTGAAGAAAATGTTCATCATTGAAATTTATGCATCAAAATAATCTAAGAAGTTTTTTAGATATGATAGATTTTCACTCAACATGCCCAAATGAGTGATGATATAGAATCATTTTTTCAAACATATAAATAAAATGCATGCTCAAGTCCAAGTCAACCAAAGGACTAAAATGTAAAATATAAGTAGTTTGTGGATGCCCAATGGAGATATAAGTGAACCGAAGGACTAAAATGTAAAATACAAGTAGTTTGTGGATGCCCAATGGAGATATAAATCACTTGAGAAGAACTCGGGACATTATAAAGGATAGAACAATAATTTAGTTGTCAATTAAAGATAAGGGCTAGAGAGAAGTGTTGTTATTTACAAAGAACTTCATAAATGCAATAAAGGATACCAAGGAGTGTTATGAAATGGTACAAATAGGTACCAAGGAGTGTTATGAAATAAAATTTGTATAAATTAAAATAGGTTTTCACAATAAATAACAAAGAACAAAACTCCATACAAATTACTATTTAAGAATTAGAATACAGGTCAAGGGTTCAAAGCGTGTAAGACTAGATTTTCTTTCAAACAATCAATTTAATATCTTAAACATACAGCACAACAAAATAACCTAAGTTAGAACATAGCAAAAACGAAGAAGGGTCGTAAACATTTTTTTAACCAAGAAAATTATAGCAACCAAAACCTACATCTAAAGCTTTTAAAAACGAAGTTAGTTCATCACCAGATTGGGTTGTAACATGTGAAAAACTAGTATGGAATTCATTTATTTTCTTAATATAATCTTATACAAGAATAACAATAAAAATACTATCTTTTACACATAGTAGCTCTGGAGGCAAGAAATGGTTTAAATAAAATACAGAGTCATATTAATTATCAATATACCAATTTTAGAGTGTTATCAAGTGATAAAACAAAATAACAAATGTGCAAAGTAATAATTAAAATAGTATATCTTTTATAGAGTGGAACCACGAACAATATAAGGTCTCTAAAATTTTAGAAATGAGATCGTAGTGAGTGTAGTTCTATAAACATTGATGTTTAGAATATATCAAGTTTACATAGTAGTTTTAAATAAAAAAGAAAATTGCAAAGATGGTATGCCTTCAACACTATGTTAAAAATTTACAACTTACCCACAGACTCCATGGTATGTAATAAGGGTATTTAATATATGTAAAATTGTTTAAATCCCTAACATTTAGCCCGAAGGCTTCCTAAAACAATTTCTTTCATCTATCTCAGTAGCGTCGTAGAGGAAAAACACCAGAGTATTACCACCAAAATAAAAGGCGGCTTATGCAAGTCTTGAATCTCCAAACAAAGAGACCAGAGAAACTCGGTACCATCATTTTTCCTAATCATTCAAAATGTTAAGGACCATAGGGTTCAAATGATTAAGGTCCTATCGGAACCCTTAGGTGCCAGTCTCGACCAAGCTCTTCCATGCTATGCAGCCAATGTTGAAACTTCATGTCGATCAAACCAACAAAGGTTAAAAATGTTACATTGTAAAATAATGATTCTCTAAAAATGAAACAAACAAAAAAATGAAGAACATCTTACCTCAGCTCAAGAACTCGATGATGGAACTGGTGGTGAGATCTCAGCAAAGGGGCCATGGCCACATTTTTCTCTACGAGAAAAAAACTAGTGGATGGCTGAATGTTGTTGAAGTATGTTGGAGGGGGTCGAGAGCCCTCTTCTCTCCTTATAGTTCGTTAAAAAATAAAAATACATAAAATCATTTGGCATTTGATAGGGTTTAAACCCTTCACCCAACTGTACAGCACTACAAATCCCCATCACGTGCGTGTTTTAAATATTTCCACCTACCTCCACTTGTTTTTGGATTCGACCCCCACTTACCATAGTTTTGTTTTTGAACACTTTGTTTTCCCCATCACCTTGGTTTCAAGCTCGATAGTGGTTGGTATGCATAAGGCATAAGGGTTTGACCTTATGCTTCTTGTAAAACTTAGGACTTGGAGCACAAGGGGGGGGATAACCCTTCATGGGAGAAACCTTATTTAATACACGTGTAAACATTGCGTTACATTATAAAAATCTAAGTAATACCTTTATCCATGTAACCCTCTCATCAAAATAGGGTTACGGGAAAAAGGATTAAAACAACAAAACATGACGAATCCAATTTATGGTAAAACAACACAAGCACATAGCTATACATTAGGACAAGGAAGGCATGACTTATAAACATTTTGTTGGAAGCAAGAAATTTATCATAAGACCTAGAAATGATATCCTAGTGTAGTGATTATATGAATTCATTTATGAAATGAACAGTTCTCAAGTTGATAAGTCTTAGTTTTACAAAATTGTCTTTATAGGCTAAGCCCTAGTTTTAAGTTGGAATGTAGAGTTTCCTTTATTTTCTTAAGGGCTATATTAAATCAGAATTAGGTCCTTTATTTATCTAGACCCTCAATAACAATTTATTTTTTTTTACTTATGAAAATTTGGAGATGTTACATGTGGTATCAGAGCGAGTTTCCAATCACTAGGCTTGAAGTTGGCTCAACTTGCATGCTCAATACAAAACCAGGAAAACAATATACTGACTTATGTTTAAAAAAAAATTATGTATAGAAATATAAATTTTTATTTTGCAGAAAATGGAAGGAGTAGAACCATTTGCTAAGGATGGGTCACATTGTAATAATCCAGATAATGTATATGTGGAATTAAATTATCAACCATATGAATTACTCCAAACTGTAAAAGACTTAAAAGATGAATTACAAAATATTAAGGAAGATAATGAAAGAATCCAAAGAGAATGGGAAGAATTAAATCAAATATTGTTGGATAAACTACATACCGAAGGAAAGGATAAAAGAAAAGAACATGAATCGGAATATAGAACTATATCCTACAAGCATAAAGGTAAGAAGTTAAAATTATTTGATAATGAAAGTAATTCCTCTTCTCGAATTAATGTTAAATCATACAAAGAGAAACATAAATATTCCAGTGAAAGTAGTGATAGCAACAACAATCCTAAAAAGAGAAAATATAAACCTTACAAAGAAATTTCAGGAGAGTTTAAGAAGATAAAACCTCCTATGTTTAATGGTGAGGTGGAAAAAGGAGAAGAAGTCGAGGAATGGGTGTTAGGTATGAAAAAGTAATTTCAAATCTATAATTACTTAGATAGAATGAAAGGTAGAATGGTTATTTATAAATTAACTGGAAAAGCTGATATATGGTGGCAGAATACTTTAAAAGAAATTTTTTATCTGAACAGTATTACAAATAAAGGGCTAAGGAATTTTACGATATTAAGCTAGGTTCAATGTCTATGAAGGAACTAAGTAGTAAATTTTTAAGTTTATTACTATACGTACCTTATATTATCGATGAAAATCCTAAGATACAAAGGTTTTTGAGTTGTTTACCTCTTAGCTTCAAGGACATAATTGAACATGATAATCCAAAAAACCTTGAGAAATCAATGAGGAAAGCTAATCCGTGTTATGAACAAAGAAAAAGTAAAAGAGAAGGTGCACCTAACTGGAAGGTTAAAAGATCAAATAATTTTGAACAAAGAAAGAAAGGCTTTAAGTCCAATGGAAATTTTGGAAATAATTCCTGAAACTATTTTAAGAATACTTACCAAGGAACATATTTTAAAAGTAATACACAACAGAATTTTATAGCAACAAAGAACGGATATCTACTTAAAAATCATGGTAAAAATAATGAACAAAGAGAACCTATAAAATGTTGGGAATGCCAGGGATCTCATTATGCGAAGGACTGTCCAAACAGAAAGAGGAATTTCAACAATGTGCATACAATTCAAGAAGAAGCAACTGTTGGTGACGCAGTGAACAAGATGCCCAAAATTAATGCATCCTTGGAGAATCGACAGTATGATCACCAAAAATATATGGTGGATATAGAAGGTATGATAAATAACAAAACCATATCTATTTTGATAGACCGAGGTGATATTTTAAGCTATGTGTCACCTAGTATAGTGGAAAGTTGTAACTTTCATTTCAAAAAGTTTGAAAAATCTTGGTTGGTTCAGTTAGCTACATGAACCAAGATAAAGGTAGTTAGCTATGTTGAATATTGTGAAATGCTTATGAGTCAATTCAAAACTCAATTGAAATTAAATGTATTAGCTCTAGGGTCATATGATGTTTTAATAGGTATGGAGTGGCTGGAAAAGCACAAAGTAGTTTTAAATTGCTTTGAGAAAACATTTACATGTTTAGATGAAAAAGGAGAAACAATTATAGTGAAAGGAATACCTAGAAAAGCTTATGTTAGAAAAAGTATGTTCGTAAAGGTTACAAATTTTTTGTTGTGCATGCAATGAATGACGAACACATGAATAAAGAAGATAAATTAAAATTCAATGATATACCAATTTTAAAATAATTTTCAGATGTATTCCCGAAAGAGATTCCAGGATTACCTCTGAAAAGAGAATTGGATTTTACTATTGAATTAGTATCGGGATTTGTACCCAATTAAAAGGCTCCTTACCAGATGAACATCCTATAACTTAATGAATTAAAACTACAACTACACAAGTTAATAGATAAGAATTACATAAGACCAAGTGTATCCCCTTGGGGAGCACCTGTCTTATTTGTTAAAAAGAAAGATGGTACCTTATGTTTATGTATAGATTACCGTCAGCTAAACAATATGACAATTAAAAAAAGATATCCATTGCCCCGCATAGATGATCTGTTCGTTCAGATACCCGGACCAATGATATCCTCAAAAAATAGATTTGAGATATGGATATCGTCAATTCAGATTTAAATATGAAGATATATTTAAAACTGCACGAAACCCGTTACGAGCATTATGATTTTGTAGTTATGCCATTTGGGCTAAGGAACACTACAACATCTTTTATGTGTTTAATGAATAGTTCCTTAAGTAAGTATTTGGATAAATTTGTAGTTGTCTTCATAGATGACATACTATTTTATTCAAAAACAAAAGAAGAACATGATGATCATCTAGAGATAATATTACAAGTTCTAAGATAACACAAAATGTACACTAAATTCAATAAATGTGAATTCTTTAAGGATAAAATACAATATCTAAGCCATGTGATATCTGAGGAAGGGATATCAGTGGATCTTGATAAGATAAGAGCAATAATGGACTGGAATGTTCCTAAGGATGTATTGGATGTACGATAGTTCATGGGGATTACAGGTTATTATACGAAATTCATAGAAGGATTCTCGAAGATAGTGAATCCCATAACATCCTTACAAAAAAAGGAAAAAAAAATTGTATGGGATTTAAAATGTGAAGAAATATTTAAAAAGTTAAAATAATTATTAAACATTTCACCTATATTAAAAGTATTAGATCCAAATAAAGACTTTACTGTATGCATTAATACATGCAATGAGGGCCCAGGTGGAGTGTTAATGCATGAGGGTCATGTAATAGAATATGAGTCAAGAAAGTTGAAAATACATGAAAAGAATTATTCTCCCTACGATTTAGAGTTGGTTGCCATAATACATGCCTTGAAAATGTGGCACCATCATCTAATCGATAGAAGAATTTTATTAATGTGTGACAACCTAAGTTTAAAATACTTGTTTGATGAACAACATATGAACTCTAGGAAAGCAAGATGGTTAGATTTCCTTGGCGGATACGATTTTGATATCAAAAATATAAAAGGAAAGGAGAATAAGGTGGTTGATACCTTAAGAAGAAAGGAAAATCTAAATTATATAGCAGATGTTAGCAGCTATAAAACATAATTGGATGATAAGTTTGAAGACAGAGTAAAAATGGAGAAATATTATCAAAATTTAAGAGAAAAATTTACAGAAAATGAATCTGAAAATATAAAAACAGATTTTAGTTTGAATGAAAAAGGTTTAATGCTATATAAAAATAGATTATATGTACCTAATGTACCAAAAATTAAATCATTGATCTTGAATTAAGTACATAAGAATCCTTACTCAGGACATCTTGGTTACCAAAAGATGATAAAAATGCTAAGAAAATATTAATTCTTGCACATGATCTAGGAACTAAGAATCAATCTCATGAAAGAATAATCAAAAAATACTCATGAAATGGTGTTAATCGGAACCAGAATGGTTTCCTCTCTGTATACTCAATAAACAATGAATAGTTACAATACCAATGTCAAGCAATAGCTTGAATCCATGAGGAATTCGAATACCTAAGAAGGAAATTCAAATTCAATGAGTGAGTCTAGCTTAACTGACTCTAAACCATTGGTTCACACTCAGTTAACCACTTGACCAAAAACCTAATTGACTCACCAAACCCTAACTAAAGTCAGAGTGCAATAAATGACTGAATCTCAACTAAAGGAGATCAAACACATGTCATAGCAAGCCAACCATCTAGTGCTAGTGCTCCATGATTTCAATGAACCCAAATGAGGTTAACTGAAGCTAAACTGATCATCAGAAGTTGGTGGAGGCGCCCTGTTGACTCCAGATCATTAAATAATAATAAATAATCATTAAATAATATATTTAATGAGAGGAGGCACCTTAACTGGCTGGTTGAACTGATTGTAACCACCAGTTAGCAATTAGGTGCATTAATATCACTCATATCACCCCTGGAGTGCTCCAGTTAGCCTCCTTGACTATAGGAGAAGGCTAAGTTAGCCTCCTTGACTGTAGGTAGGCATGGGTGTGACTGGATGATGGCAATTAATGCTCCACTAATGTCAATTAATGTCAATTATACTTAGGATAATGGTTTAACTAGGCCAATTTGACCAAAAAGAGTGTGTATGGTGGTAAATGTCTCCAACAGAAAAGACTATTTCTGGACCAATATGAAAAATGAAGTGGTTGAATATATAGCTAGGTGTATAGAATTTCAACAGGTTCAAGCTGAGCATCGACACCCAATAGGATCATTGCAACCATTACCAATCCCAGATTGGAAATGGAAAATTGTCATCTTTGATTTCATAACAAGACTGCCTGAAAATCAAAAGCAAAATGATTCTATGATGGTAGTGGTAGACAAACTTAGCAAGGAAGCTCATTTTATACATGTTAAAACTACTTATAAGGCTTCTAATATTTTTGATATTTTTATGGAGTAAATTTTTTTCTTTGCATGGAATTCCTAAGATGATAATTTCTGATAGGGATCCTAAGTTTACTGGTAATTTCTGGAATTTATTGTTTAAAGGATTGGACACTAAGTTAAATTTTAGTACCGCTTATCAGCCGCAAACAGGTTGGAAAAATAGAAAGAGTAAATCAAGTTTTAAAAGATCTATTATGAATGTATGTTAGGTATCATCCAAAGAAATGGGAAGAATATTTGCACTTAGTCGAGTTTTCTTATAACAATCATTATCAAGATTCAACTAAAAATAGTCCTTTTGAAATACTGTATGGTAGGAAATGTAATACTCCCATTTCATAGAGTAATATTGCTAACATATTAATGTTAGGACATGACTTGTTAAAATAAATGGAACTAACAGTGAAATGGATACAAAGCAATCTAAAAATTGCACAGGACATACAAAAGAGTCATGCTAACCTTAAAAGAACTCGAAAGGAATTCCAAGTATGTGAGCATTTTTTTGTCAAGGTAAAACCAATAAAAACTCCTTTAAGTTGGGGAGTTGTGCTAAATTTGCACCCACGTATTGTGGACCATTTGAAATATTGTCAAGAGTTGGATCAGTGGCTTATCAGTTAGCTTTTCCACCTAATATCAAAATACATAATGTATTTCATATTTCTATATTGAAAAAGTATGTGCATGATGATACTCATGTAATCGATTGGAATGTTATTCAGGTAGAAGAAAAATGATATTTTCAGGTGGAACCGGATTGTATCCTCAACATGAGAGAATTTTTTCTCCAGAATCACACCATTCAACAAATAAAGGTGCAATGGAAGCACCTTATTCTAGATAAAGAAACCTGAGAATTGAAGAGTCATATGCAAGAGGCATATCCAATTTTGTTCCAAGAAGACTTAGATGACACTTAAGAAACATCGAGAATGATGTTGAACTTAAGAAGGGGTGTTTGTAACCCACCTATAACTAAAAACATTTTATTTTTTGTGAAAAGACATTACTTTAAACATTATTTTGAAGTTTTATGTTGTTGACCAAGGATTGTCAAAGATGACTGTAATTGAATATTTTATTATTAAAGAATTAAAGGAAGAGACACCTATCCAAAGAACACAGTTGAAGAGTGTTCACTGCCCCACTAGGAGGAGTGATCTATTGTAGAATAAAAAAACGACAAAATGTGGGAATAGCATTCACTTTCTAGTTGTTGTATAAGGCAACTTCCCTATAATTATGGCCATGTTCCCAAGAAAGGAGGAACTGAGTAAGTGGCTCATTTAGTTTCAAAACTGACCCAAAAACCTAGGCAATATTATATATATCATCGAATGAACAGGAAGCTCACTATATTCTAGAGATTAGAAACTTGTGGTTTTGGTGGAAACTGAAAAGCTAGGCACACAAGAGGAAATTTGATGAGGGGAAAACTAAAGGGAGTTTATAGAGTGTTGACTGCAAATTTGATTGCTAAGTTACTGAGAGGACTCATTAGGATTCTACACGGTATCTTCATCCTTGTGGTTTAGTGAATATGCTTGGGTGTCCTAAAGAAAGTAATCTTAGATGCTTTAGGAGACGATTGGGAGGAACGATCTTGTTAGGGTTTTTGTCCACTTCGAAAGTTAACAGGTTCTGTATTACTACCGGTTTATTGTCTTAAATTCATTATCTGTTTATTTTTAGGATATATGTATGATAAAAGTTTCCATTTTTATTGATGGATTTTCGAAATAAATAGGAAAGTTTATTTCCTGTAAATTTCTAGTTAAGTACAGAGAATGGATTTTACAGTTTAAATAGTTTTCATAGTAGAAATTATAGATTATCCTTTATTTCTTTTAAAAACACACTATCATACATAGTTTTATCTAAGTATTACGTATTATACATAGATAGTAAACAAACTAGTTATTCCTTAGTTTTCTTATAAACCCTTGCAAGTTAAGCATAGAACTACTTTCGTCGCAATGACCTTGAGCCAAGGGTTCGAGACTCTCAAATAAAATACATATGAATATTAATAAAATTACTCAATATCATCTGCATATATCCAGAAGGATTAATGATTCTAATAAAAATGTCACACAGCTGACAAGGATTAATAATTTTTTAGTATCAACTTTATTTTAGCTTAAAGGCTTATCATTTAATAGGAAAATTATTTAGGGTTAAGAATTAAAATTATCACAGTTTCGAACTAACCATAAATCCAAATAAAATCTATATAAATTAAAATAAGATTTTACAGAATAATAACAAAGAACAAAACTCCATACAAATTACTATTTAAGAAATATAATACAAGTCAAGGTTTCAAAGTCTGTAAGACTAAATTTTCTTTCAAACAATCTATTTAATAACTTAAATATACATCGCAAGAAGGGTCACAAACATTTTTTTAACCAAGAAAATTACAGTAACCAAAACCTACAGGTAAATCTTTTAAAAATGAAGTTAGGTCGTAGCTAGATTGGGTTGTAACCTATGAAAAACAAGCATGGCATTCATTTCTTTTCTTAATATCAATCTTATACAAGAATAACAATAAAAAAACTATATTTTACACAGAGTAGCTCTAGAAGAAAGAAATGGTTTAAATAATATACAGAGTCATATTAATAATCAATATGCCAATTTCGGGGGAGCATCAAGAGATAAAACAAAATAACAAATGTACAAAGTAATAATTAAAACAATATATATTTTATAGAGTGGAACCACGAACAATCTAAGGTCTCTAAAATTTTACAAATTAAATCGCAGTGAGTGTCATGCTATAAACATTTCTATTTATAATATATAAAATTTACACAGTATTTTTAAATAAAAATGAAATTGCAAAGACGGTATGCCTTCAACACTCTGTTAAAATTTTACAACTTTCCCATAGTATCTAGCAAGGGGATTTAATATATGTAAAATTTTTTAAATCCCTAACATTTATCCTGGAGGCTTCCCGAAACAATTTATTTCATCTCTGTCAGTAACATCGTAGAGGAAAAACACTAGATTATTACCATCAAAACATAAGGCAGCCTGTGCAAGTAGTGAATCTCCAAACGAAGAAACTAGAGAAAATCAGTACCAACATTTTTCTTTAGAATTCACAATGTCAAGGAACATAGGGTTCAAAGGCTTAAGGTCTTAACGGAACCCTTAGGAGCCACCCTTGACCAAGCTCTTCCAAGCCATGCAAACACTGTTGAAACTTCCTGTCAGTCAAACCAATAGAGGTTAAAAACGTGACATTGTAAAATAATGATGCTCTAAAAATAAAACAAACAAACAAAAAAACTAAGAACATCTTACCTCATCTCTAGAAATCAATGATGGAACCGGTGGTGACATGTCAGCAAAGGATTCGTGGCCACATTTTTCTCTGCGAGGAAAATACCAGTGGATGGTCCAACGCTACTGAAGCATGCTGGAGGGGGTCGTGAGCCCTCAGCTCTTTTTCTAGTTTGTTAACAAAGAAAACTACATAAAACCATTTTGCGTTCGATAGGTTTTAAAACCTTCACCCAACTGGACAACAAAGCCCCATCACGTGGGTGTTTTAAAGATTTCAACCTCCATCCACTTCTTTTTGGATTCAACACCCACTTACTATAGTTTGGTTTTTAAACACTTTGTTCTCCCCATCACCTTGGTGTCAAGATCGATATTGTTTAGTATGCATAAGGCATAAGGGTTTGACCTTATGCTTCTTGTAAAACTTGGGACTTGAAGCAAAGGGGGGGTAACCCTTCACTGGAGAAACCTAATTTAATACAAGTGTAAACATTATGTTAGTTTATAAAAAGATAACTGATACCTTTAGCCATGTAACCCTCACATCAAAATAGGGCTACAGGAAAAGGGCTTAAAACAACAAAACATGACGAATCCAATTTATGGTAAAACAACACAAGCACAGAGTTGTAAATTATGACAAGGAAGGCATGATTTATAAACATTTTTTTCGGAAGCAATAATATTATAGTGAAACCTAGAAACGATATCCTATTTTAGTGATTATATGAAATCATTTATGAAATGAACAGTTCTCATGTTGATAAGTCTTAGTTTTACAAAATTGTCTTTATAGGCTAAGTCCTAGTTTGAAGTTGGAATATATAGTTTCCTTTATTTTCTTAAGGGCTATGTGAAATAATAATTAGGTACTTTATTGATCTAAACCCTCATTAACATTTCTTTTTCTTATGTAAATTTGGATATTTTACATGTGGTATCAAGACGAGTTTTCAAACACTAGGCCTAAAGTTGTCTCAACTCGCATGCTCAATACAAAACCAGGAAAACATAATATTGACTTATGTTTAAAAATTGTTTATGTATGTAATATCCTGAATTTTGATCTAACACTTATGGGCATAAGCCCCATTGCTTATGATGTTGTTTTGATGGTTTATTTTGTATATTGGGAATAAGAACCCACTGCACATGAGAATCATGATTTATTTGATATATTGGGCCTAAGCCAAATGCATATGTTTTATGTATATGATTTCATGTGTTGGGTGTGGCCCCTGAGGAACATATTTGATGATATTTTTGTGTTGACCACAAGATCTGGAGAACATGAGTATTTTATATTTGTGTTTGTTAGGATTATTAATCCTCCCTTGTCCAAATTTGGTCATATGTCTAAATCAGGAGTCATGTCTAAATCGGGAGTCCATCCAGTCTATTTTTAGTCACTAGAACCATTGGGTCCACTTGGCCTAATTGGGGCANGGCCTGCTACCACTGATATCACTTGTATGCATAAGTTTAGGATCCTCCTAGACCAATCCCTACAATTTAGAAGCCACTAGGAGTGCCAATACCAACCTTTAGTAGTTGAGTTTAGTTAGTGACTACTAAAGCTAAGTTAGGAGTCAGTTACATTCAGTTCTACTCCTCTACATTCAGTTAGAGCTAGGTTTACATGGCTGCATGTAGGATAGGTGTATTTCTCACCTACCACAGTTAGTTAGCCTTAGTTAACAATGAATTAGACACTTGAGTTGTGTTTTAGAACTCTGATGAACTCCAATAATGATTTAGACAAGGTCAATTATCTATTGAGCCCTCCAATAATGATTTATACAAGGTCTTAGTTACCTACAATCAAGTAGAGTCTAATCAATTCGAATTTCCTCATGTGGATTCGAATTGCATGTGGATATTTATCCATTGTATTACATTGTAATTAATCATCCAATTAATTTTGATTAATGAAACCATTCACAGCTGCAAGCCTTTTGCACTGTTTCATTCTTCAATTCCTGAGTAAAATTGTGTGATATATTTTGTGAGTTGTGTGTTGATCCATATATTTATGTGCTCAATTTTAATATGGTATCAGAGCCTCAGCAGACAAGGAACGTCTCCTCCTTAGATCTCATATTGGATCAATGTTTTGAGAAAAATTGCTCCTTCTAGCTCTACACCAGAATAAGAAGGTTTACCACTTAATACCCCAAGTTGAGGAATTGTTGATCAAGCTTGCTTTATCAACTATGCTGGGTGTGATGAAAACCTAAAATGTGGCAGGTTGTTGACCTTATAGTGCCCATTTTTTTTGCATGTACAACTTCAAAATGAATTCATCAGTTCCTCTTCTCACCCGATCCACAAACTATTTTGAATGGAAGGTGAAGATGGTTGGATTTCTGATTAGACAAGATCTCTATCGGGTGTTGGATGGAATCGATAGAGAGTATTTTAAGAGTGAGAATGAATGGCTGAATAAATGTGATGCAGCTTTTGGAATAATGGCACTGGCTCTTTCTCCTAGCTTGTGCTACCTCAGTAGATCTATTAAAAACCCAAAGGATCTTTGGACAAGATTGGACAGAACCTTTGGAATGATTGACGAGGATCATAATAGCACTTTGGAGAGCATATCTAGCACCATAAGCATTCTTAATCCAAAATTCTTGGCCTCTACTATCTCTGACGAATTTGTTTAAGATGAAGAAGAAGCGGAATCGTCTACACAGTCAATTCGAATTGAAGAGAGTCTCCTTGTAGTGACTCCTTATCCTAATGCTCTGGAAGTTTATGAGATATCTGATATCTCATCTCCTCATATGGATGATACAGAAGAAGACATTCAAATATCTGATATTGAAGAAAAATATTTTTGCACTTCCAGCAAACACTCTCCAGTGATTTTCCTTTAAATTCTGTGCAAAATTTTCCAGTAATTGCTTTCGAAAGTGAAGAGAAATTTGATTTTTCTCCCTCTAATGTTGTTGCTGGTGTGCAAATATGTAATACGTTGGATATTTTTGGAAAAATTTCAGATTACCAGAGTGATCAATTTTCTCCCCATGATCTAGATCTTCCAGCAAATTCTTGCAAGATTGCATGCACCAAAATTCAGAATTTTGAAGAAGAAAACTATGCATCTCCCTTCTCGGTGGACCATAATTTTGGATCTGATATGAAAATTTTTGGATATGATATGATATTATTTGGATCTAATATTATATTACCTGGTTCAATATTTCAGGTTCATAAGCCTTCAATACTACTTTTAGCCGTTCTCATTAATTTTGTGAAGAAACAAGTACTGCAAGTCTCCTTCAAAACTGGTGCTGGGGATTTGATTTCATTTCACAGTTTTGGATCTGATATGAACCCATTTGGATTTGATTTACTTTATTATCTGATATTATTTGGTTGAAATTTTAAAATCCAAGAGCCTTCAGTCATGCTCGTAGCCGCTCTCAACAATTTCGATGTGAAAAATCAAGTACCGCAATTCTTCCTCAAAATTGTTGCTAGGGATTTGGTGTTAGTTTCCTCTTATGAGGTTTATGATATTCTATTTTGTGATTCATTATATATTTACGAAGATATATCAGATTATGGATCTCAAGCATTCACTCTCCATATTCCCAGGACTTCTCTAGTTTTGGTCACATGCTCATCTCCTCACATAATTGGTAAATAGGAAGATTTTCTACATCCGCCTGGATACTTGCTTCTAACACTTGGGGCTGATTTTGACACTCATGGTTTGTTTTTCATGGCTGCAACATATCAGTTTATTAAGTGTTCCTCACATGGATTGAATCCTCAAGAACCTTTTCTGGCTTATCAGTTGATTTCAGTTGCTCTACATGGGTCCAATCTTCATCGAGCAGTTGTCTATACTTCTGATTTAGTTGAGCATATTATTCATCTTCCAAAGAGGAAGATTCCACCAGACATAATGATGAAGAGGTTCACATGCTATGCCCTAGGATACCTATGCATAGAAGAACCAGATTGATCCTGATTCTGCCTGCTTAATTAGAGGGGGGACTCTTTTCCCATGTGTTTTTTTCCCCAGCTCCTTGTATTGAGCAGTTACTTTACTTTACTTGATGTAATGGGTGACCTATAGTATTAGTTACCAGGTCCCATATATTTTCCAAGTTAGCATTCAGGGGGTTGGTAGGATTATTAATCCTCCCTTCTCAAAATTTGGCCATATTTCTAAATCGGGATTCATGTCTAAATCGGGAGTCCATCGAGTCTATTTTTAGTCACTAGCACCATTGTGACCACTTGGCCTAATTGGGGAACATTTTCCAGTTACTAAAGTGTGGGGAACACTAATTGAGGCCTACTTCCATTGATTGCACTTGCATGCACATTTTAGGAGCCTCCTATATGAATCCCTACAATTTAGGAGCCACTAGGAGTGCTGACACCAACCTTCAGCAGTTGAGTTCAGTTAGTGACTAGTCAAGCTAAGTTAGGGTTAGTTACATTTAGTTCTAGTCCTCTACATTCAGTCAGTGCTAGGTTTGCATGGATGCATGCAGGAGAGGCACATTTCTCACCTACCACAGTTAGTTAGCCTTAGTTATCACTTAATTAGACACTTGAGTTGTGTTTTAGAACTCCAATGAACTCTGATAATAATTTAGACAACTTCAGTTAACTATTGAGTCCTCCGATAATGATTTAGACAAGGTATTAGTTACCTACAGTCAAGTAGAGTCTAATCAATTCGAATTTCCTCATGTGGATTTGAATTGCATGTGGCTATTTAGCCATTATTTTACATTGTAATTAATCATCCAATTACTTTTGATTAATGAAATCATTCACAGCTGCAAGCCTTCTTCACTATTTCATTCTTCAATTCTTGAGTAAAATTGTGTGATTGATTTTGTGAGTTTTGTGTTAATCCATAGATCTATGTGCTCAATTTTAATAGTGTTGAGTGAGAATCTCTAGAGCACATGAGTATTTATATTTTTGTTGAGCGAGAAGCTCTGGAACACATGAGTTATGAAACATTTGTGTTGAGCATGAAACTCTGGAGCACATGAAATGATAAGAATTGGAAGTGTTGGGAATAAGCCCTGGATCCTTCTAAGTGGATGTTGAGCCTAAGATCTGGAACATCGGATCCTTGGCCATTGTATCCCTAGGTGTATCCTACAAATACATCCTATCATTAGCGTTGAGTGAGGAGATATGGAATTGCACTAAGTTGTAACTCCCTATTTTTAGCGTTGAGTATGGGCTTTGGATAAACACTAGGATTTACTAAAAAAATAATATGTTGAGTGAAAACGACTCTAATAAAACATTGATCTCATCTTACTTATTTTTAAGTGATTAAATGAAATTTTGAATTTCTGTATCTCATCAAAGTACTGAAGAAACTACTATGTTATACGAGGGAATCCAACATGCAAGGAGGTTTAGAGATGCCTAATCTGGTTGAACTAACCCCTACCTGAATACCTTAATAAAGAAGTGGCTATAAGATAAATCGAAAAGTGTCTTGTGATTAGGGATCATGCCATATGATGCCTACAAGTAAAAATGTTAACAAATGATATATATAAATATATAGTTTATATAAAATGTGTGTAAAAAAGTAAGCATAGTAATAATACTATTAACTATGAATAAATAATGAAAGGATCTACATATTATTATTATTATTGTTACTAAAGATAATTAAATACTAAATACCTACACGAGCCAAAATAGGAACTAGTCAACAGTTCCTAAGTTAAATTTAAATCAATATTAAAAATGCCTAAATTAAGTAAAAGGGCTTATTTCAATAAATCAAATGATTCTTGATTTAACTGCCCATTTTCCTGAAAAAAAAGAGTCTTTCTATAAAGACCCAAGCCAAAGAGAGGCTTGGGGATCTTTTAATATTCAATAATTACGCCTAATTACTTTCAAGAGAGTTCTTGGAGAACATTTTTTCCTAAGAGGAAAAGGGAAACTAATACAGAACCTAATATCCCAGATAGGGAAGCCTTACCTTATGAGCTCTAAGCTACTTGCATGTTGGAATCAGCTCGGGGACATCCAGATTGAAACCAAGAACGGTTTCGGGTTATGGTTGGGTGGAACGTGGTAGTTCCTAAGTTATTCGGTTATCTGAACAGAGGTCAGATCTGTCTATGTACTTGTTAATGCTGGTTATTTGAGTATGCAAGATTTTTAGCTATTAAAATAGCTTCAACTTGGAGGTATGAGGTTCTTGATTTTCCCTTGTAATTTACATAGTTTTTCTTATTAAATGACGATATTAAATTCTGAATGGATAATTAGTATATGTCTGTTATAGCTAGGTTATTTTATGCATTATTTCTTTCATCATTTACAGGTTAAATTCAGTCTTCCCTAACATATGTATTTATTTTAAGTAGAGGCTAGGTTATTAAGTAAGCGAGATTTCCTTATTTACTTTTTAAAAGTTCAAACACAATGATAACATCATAGATTATGTAAATAGATCTTATTAACTCTAACGTATGAAACAATCAAACAAAGAACTATTTAAAAACCAACTATGTTTCTTTTTCTCTGCCGACATATTTCATATTGCCAACATGTTGGTGTTATTTTTAATTATCAAAACAAGTACATACAAGATGTAGCATAAATTCTATGCATAAAAATATAACTTAAATACCATTGAGGAAACTTTAAATATTATAACAAAATATAAGATAAACAGAGTTAATATATTTTAAAACCTACCAAATAACATAAATAAATCCTAAAATATAATCATACTATCTACTATCAAGATATGAATCAACCTTAAAACGTAATACAAACTAATTATTGAACAACGTATCCAATTAAAGGATTCAAAATCAAATCCTGTCGGCACTTCTGCCAAAACAAAACCCACACATACAACATTAAACCATAAACCCATGTAGCCCAAGATTGAATCTTGTGGGCTCATGTCTTAAAAAATAGAGGTTATATCAAACCATTCCAAGAATCGAATCCCATAGAATTCAATTTGCAAAATTAACAATGCTATAAAGATTTACGAATTTCCACATAAGTCAAAAGTAAACTATGATAAAGAAACTAAAATACATAAAGCATTAACCATCAAAACTTTGCACAGGATACATACTTCACGTAAGGGTTGAAATTGTAGATATGAAGCTCAAACCCAAAACCCAGCATTAAGCCATAATCAAAATCATTTCTCTGTTAACGTCCCACATTAATTTAAACAAAATATACATGCTGCGTTTCATTATCAAGGTTCGCGGTGGAGAGGTAAAAACCCCATTAAAATAACCCATGTAAAAACCCTAATCTATACGCTATCACAGCCACGACATCTACATTTTTGCAACACTAAGCCAAGCTTACGACCATCTCCATATTAAATAACAGGAAATTAAATTACATCATGAATTACCATTAAATAATATTTCCAGTAAGAAAATACACAGTCGTGAATCAACAAGGGTGCCATTGCAATCAATGGCACTGCCGTAAGTTAAACTAATCATTTAAAACCAATACGCAAAACCTCCATTAACATACCAAAACAAAAATTTAAGTTACAGACATCAAAACGCATATGGTCATAGCCTTGCCAAGCTAGTGGCAATATCAATGATAAACTCCAGCGGTGAATGCATACAATTATACCTTATATAATTCATAATTAAAAATATACACATTCATGTTCTACATAGCTTCTATTGCAAGCAATAACACGGTCACGCAATATAATAACACATTATCTAAAATCCAAAACAAATATCCTACATTATATATGTATCAAAACCATCGAATTCATTCACAAATGCATCTATGGAATGCCCATTATCACAAAGGACGCAATACTTGGGACCCATAATGTCAAACTTTCAGAAACAATAAAACCCTTTCCCACACAGAGCTCACGCTCTGTCACTCTTTGCACACAGAGGTAAAAGGGCCTATGTTTTCGCAGGGCTTACCTATAGAAGGATAGCGCAACTAGTCCCTGTACCCACCATTGAACCACGTTTGGTCACCACCTCCATCACCTGCAAAATTGAAATGGAGGATTGTTAGAAGTATGTTAATCCTTAGAATGAAGAAACAAATGAAACCATGTTGCAAAACCAAACCGAGAGAATACCTCTCCCATGCAGGACGAGTTTGTCGTTCCATGCAGCATTAAACCTCAAGAACCAAATTCTTGCACACCACCAATAAAAGTAGATCCAAATGAGTCACGAAATCAACCAAGCCAAGTTTTGAGACTTGTTTCCCACCTTTCCCAAGGTGCCATAAATGCGACACCCTGGTCACCACTAGCATCACAATTTTTACCCACTCTTACATAGTCTAAAACACAACTTTTGTGCCTTGCACTAAAACCCCAATAGAACCCTCCTTGGAATAGCTATGCCATAGTTTCATGGCATATGAAATATTCCATGAAAGGTCTTTGTTTAATCCATAGTCCTTCCAAGGACTTAAAACAATGTTTTCCATGTAATGACTCAAGCCTTAAAATATAGGCTCTACACTTTAAAAACTTACAGGATATAAAATAAATATGAGATGAATAAAATTATCATAACCGTAGTAACAATACCCGAGCTCTTAAAACCCGAGCTCTGCATAAACAATAATGCAAACATTAGTAGTAATAATTGCTAGGATAGGATTTTGGTCCTTTTGTCTTCAAAAGGAAATGGAGTAGTATAGCATAGGTAGAATACCAAGCTTAGAGATTGTAGCAATTTTTCGTCACCTAATCAATATACACAAAGAAAGGAGAAGTTTTCATTAGTTCAATATGAACTAAGTAAACCCCATAATAGCAAGTACAGCCAATTACCTCTTCAAGTGGCCCCAGAAGGGATACAAGTCCCGCCACTCCACCCCTTGACAGTTAAAAGTTAAGTCAGTATTTTCCATAAACAACGAACAAAGATTATAACCAGAAAGTAAGATATAACTGAACGAGTATATGTACATGCATGAAAAATAATAATCAATCAGCAGAGTAATCATTTAAACCAGTTCAAGTAAAATAAACATGATACATAATTACATCAGTAACTACATAGGAAAAAAAATAGAAATGGTAAGGACAAGCTTACAACACTTTGATTTAGAAAACTATGACCAACATATTCCGCAGAAGATAAGTTAATGTCTAGCTTAGGTAGTATTTAACTAGCTTATAAAAATAAAATAAAAAATTCAAATTTTGGGGGCATTACAATGTACAAAAATATAAATTTTTATTTTTCAGGAAAATGAAGGAGTAGAGGCATCTGCTAAGGATGGATCACATCATAATAATCCTGATAATATATATGCAGAATTAAATAATCAACCATCTGAATTACTCCAAACTATAAAAGACTTAAAAGATGAATTACATAATGTTAAGGAAGATAATGAAAGAATCCTAAGAGCATAGCAAGAATTAAATCAAATATTGTAGGATAAATTACATAATGACGGAAATGATAGAATAGAAGAACATGAATCCTAATCTGGAACTATATTCTACAAGCGTAAACGTAAGAAGTTAAAATTCTCTGATAATGAAAGTAATTCCTCTTCAGCAATTAATGTTAGATAACATAGAGAGAAACATAAATATTCCAGTGAAAGTAGGGATCGCGACAGTAGTCCTATAAAGAGAAAATATAAACCTTACGAAGAAACTTCAGGAGAGTTTAAGAAGATAAAACCCTCTATGATTAATGGTGAGGTGGAAAAAGGAGAAGAAGCTGAGGCATGGTTGTCAGGTATGAAAAAGTACTTTCAAATCTATAATTACTAAGATAGACTGAAAGCTATAATGGATATCTATAACTTAACTATAAAAAATGATATATGGTGCAAGATATAAAAAGAGTGAAAAAACATTAAAGAAAACTACGCAACTTGGAGGAATTTTAAGAAATACTTTAAAAGAATACTTTTATCTAAAGAGTATTACGAAGAAAGGGATAAGGAATTTTACGATCTTAAGCTAGGTTAAATGTCTATGAAGGCACTAAGTAGTAAGTTTTTAAGTTTATTACAATATGTACCTTACATTATCGATTAAAATCCTAAGATACAAATGTTTTTGAGTTGTTTACCTCTTAGCTTAAAGGACGGAATTGAATATGATAATCCAAAAACCCTTGAGGAAGAAAAGAGGAAAGTTAATTTATGTTATGAACAAAGAAAAATTAAAAGAGAAGGTGTACCTAAATAGAAGGGTAAAAGATCAAATAATTTTGAACAAAGAAGGAAAAGATTTAAGTCCAACAGAAGTTTCGGAAATAATTCCTTAAACTATTCTAAGAATACTTACCAAGGAACATATTTTAAAAGTAATACACAACAAAATTTTACAGTAGCAAAGAACATAGATCTACTTAACAATCATGGTAAAAACAATGAACAAAGATGACTTGTAAAATGACGGGAATGTCAAGGATCTCATTATGCAAAATATTGTCCAAACAGAAAGAGGAATTTAGTAATGTGCATACAATTCAAGAAGAAGCAACTGTTGGTGACGTAGCGAATGAGATGGGTAAAATTAATGCAGCCTTGGAGAATTGACAACCCGATCACCAAACATATATGATGGAGATAGAAGGTATGATAACAAACAAACCCATATCTATTTTGATAGACCCATGTGCTAGTTTAAGTTATGTGTCACCTAGTATAGCAGAAATTTGTAACTTGCTTTTGAAAAAATTTGAAAAATCTTGGCTGGTGGGTGAAAACACGAAGTTGGGAAACAATTCCATGACAAATCCTTTTTTTTGTATAATTTCCAATTTCTCGGTCGAGAAAAAAGTCAACATTTTTTTTCGGCCGAGAGTTGTTATATTTCTCGGATGAGAAATTAACCACGGTTAACATTCTCTCGTACGGGAGTTGTTCCATAGTTAGATAATGTTTCGGTCGAGAGTTTTAAACCTTCTCGTCCAAGAGTATTGCCATAATTTTTACCTTAAACTCTTGGAATGGTTTCTCGACTGAGAGATTATATTCCTTTTTAACTCTCGACCCAAGAAATGTTTAACTATATAAAGCCAAACCGCCTCCCCTCCTAGCCGACCATCATCATATTTTCTTGGTTTTTTGCTCTGAGGCTTTCATCGCGAAAACCAAGACATTGATTTTCACGCTTAGTTATTGGATTTTCGGGAATCCACTTAGTCCATCGTCTTCATTTCACTAGTTTTTCAGTCAAGGTAAGAGGTTTTCAACCTTCCTCTTAGTCCACCATCGCACCATTGAGGTTTTTTGGTCAGGAAGGGTAACCATTTTTTGTTCTTGGTAAGGTCTTTTCGGGCTTGCAAACAGAGTTTGGGCACTCATTTCATGTGTCATTTCAGTCAACCATCATAATTCTGGCTCACACCAAGAAGAAGGGGTTTCCGCTCAATTAGGCCAGAATTTTCTATCCTGGTACATGCATTTTTTCATTCTTTACAGCTGAAGATACATGCTACATTTCTTTCCTGAAATTACCAATTCTCAATTCATCATGTTCAAACTCTCTATATTCTATTTATGCCACCATTTATGTATTGAATTTACCATCTCTTGGGGGACCAGTATAAGCGTTAAACCCACCGAAATATGGCAGCCAAATTCTGGTTCAAATCATAATTTAGAGGGTTTAATTCTCAATTTTAACAATCTGGGTGATTTGGGTGGTTTTAAAAATAGGGATTTAGTCTAGAATAGACAACTGAAATTGATAACATTGAAAATTTATGATAATAACAATTTCCCAGTAAAAAATTGGTTGATTTTTATCAAAAATCGACCAGAAAAGCGGGGCATTTTGGTTATCTTTTATCCTACGCATCCCTTCTAGTAGTTGTAGTATGAGTTTACTTCCCAGCTGTAGTGTGAGAATGTCCAGCTGTAGTGTTTGTACCTATCTTGTATATAGCCCCGATTGTGCTCTTAAACATTTCTTTCCTATCGTGGCGCTGTGAGATGCTGAGGTGTGGCACTGTTAGGTGCTGAGGTGTTCAATCTAGTTATGAGAGCCTACATATTGAAACACTCACTACCCGCCAATGAATCCAGGTCTGTGTGTAACTAATTAAGGGCCCATTACACATAATTCTATATACGTGAATTTACAATTTGAGTGTTATACGCAACTATTGCAGCTACAACCGTTCTCCACAAATTTCCTAAATTTTGGGCCCCTCCTCATGATTTAGCATTGTTTTTTAATCGTTGGATCCTTGAACCTTTTTGTCGTGCTTTATTTTTGGATGATTTTCAAGGACTGAGCCTCGGTCTGTTTTCAAAAGTTGCTCGAGTTTGGAATTGTTGTTTGACCCATTGTTGAATTTCAGAGTTAGTGTTTTTATGCTGTGATTGGAGCATCTTTTATTTTGATCAGAAGCTGTAACCATTTTTGTTTCTGCCGTTGCAGCTCCCAAAGAGGCTTAGCACCCAAAGTATAAAGCGCTCTGACTATCGATGCGTGTTGACCTTTAGTCACGTACCCGTAGCCTTTTCTCTTCCACCGTTGTGGCTGGGAAAGTCATTTGGCTTCCGCTGTGATGTCCTCCGACTTCCGATTAAAAATTTTCCCGCCCACGTGTCACATGTCTTTAACCTTTCCCTTCTGCTGTTGTGGCTCCCAAATCAATTAGCCACCCGAAGTGAAAAGCGCTCCACCGCCGATGCAGGTCGCTTGTCCATAGTCTTTTCCTTTCCCGCCTTTACGGCTGTGTGGAGCAATTGGCTTCCGATGTCAAACTCTTCCGACTTCCGATTGAGAACTTTCCCACCCACGGCTTAGTCTTAACTCTTCCGAATCCGATATGCTTAAAGTATTTCGCAGTACCTATTCTTTCCAGGATCCGCCGTTTCGGCTATGAATGAGTTTACACTGTCGATGTGAGTTTTCTAAGCGACGACGAGTTTTCTGTTGTCCGTCATTGGCGATGTCTGTCGAGCCTATAGATGAACAAGGTGGCAGTGTCGCCATTGTTAAAATTCTCAGAACAAGTGGGGCACTTGGCCATTTCTTGTGGATTATCCGTTTTAAGTGGTTTAATTTGACGTTTGTTTAGAATGTAATCCCAATGAATGATACACTTTGATGAATCGTAGATGGACTCAAAGGACTTTTCAGACTACCGCGGCATGAAGGCATAGCTGGGAAGTTTTGGAGAAGGTCAAACCGTGGCCATCAGGATCGCCAGAAGGACAAACGAAGGAAAAGACAAGATGAATGGTGACAAAAGTATAGACCCAAAAAAATCGATCAGTTACCAAATGGTTCATGAGTGCATACAGAAAAGATAGAGGAATATGAAGTGTTTGGGGGGAACCCAAGCAGTCTGCTGATTTTGTTTAAATTTTTGAAAGTTAGAAGTTATAGGGACTTTTTCCCTGGAAAAAACTTCTAAACCATTTGCTTGTAAGAGGAACTATTTCGTTTTACAATCAGAAACTGCAACTTTTGCCTATTGGAGAAAGTATAATGTGGAATGTATCTGTGTGATTAAATGAGCAATGTTGAAGGGGAACTATTTCGTTTTCAGCTGTGTTTCATTAACTATGAGAGTGTTTTAACTTCCTGAACCTATGTTCTTGTTTGAATATTCTTCAATATATTTTGTGATGTGTTCCACTGTGAGTAATAAATGTTGTTCATAAACAATTGGCTATTTGGTTGTTCAAATATCTGTAATTGTTCACGTGTCTTGAAAGAAGTATCAGCTATCTGTAACTTTTCATAATGCATGTACAAAATATATTACTCACCAACAAATGACAATCCTGCTCCCTAGGGATAGGTTAGGTAGTTAGTTTTAATTTCTTGTTGTATGTGATTTAGATGCTTGTGAGTGCCAAGACGAGAGCTAAGAACCTGCACATCACGTTGTGACTGCTCCTTGCATACTTATCACCCTGCATTTAGTTAGGCACATGCATCTCATACATTAAGTCAAAAAACACAAAAAATACACGGTGGACCGGGCCGTAACCGGTAAAAGCCTTTGTTTTGTCACTTGACCTACGGTAGCCGGACCGCAAACCAGACGGATTCCCTACACCAAACAGTCACGGGCTAGTTGGGAACGTTGACTGGGGAGAATCCCTTACTGTTGTTTCCTACGAATTTCCAATCCTCAAGAGTTCTGGCGCTAGAAGGAGGGCCGCCAGTGAATGGCTGGCCGAGGAAACCCATTTTCTCGAGATTATTCCACCGGTAACAGTTATGAAAGTAGTGGAATTCATAATCCAATTCCGGAATAAAGGAACAGAGAACATCTATATTCTATTAGCAACGAATTTGTTAATGACCTGAGAAGACACACCAAGGCATATGTAAAGAATATTGGAGGATTGCCAATTATCCCTGAATTTCCCAGAAGAGAATATAAAAAGAAAGACCGTCCTGTAGTAGAAGACTCAGTGCTGGTTGGAGACTGGGAATAACTTGTACAAACAAACTTACAGGAAGTTGTACTACCTTTGAATCAAGAAGGCCTAGATACCCCTCATAGTTCTCCTTCTCACACTCCTATTGGCTCACCTCCTCACTCTCCACCTAGACTCATGGCAGGAGTAAATGCTAATACACCACCCAACCCACCAAATCCACCACCTGCCTGGAGAGCCAGATCACCTTTAAATCTAACACCTTCACTACATGATTTACCTCAATCCTTTGAAAAGATGCTGCCCAAATTCGACCCAAATGAGAAGATACTAGTAGATGATCACCTGCAAAGTTTTTACTTGGTGATAGAAGGGTCGAGGGCTGGGGAGTATGAGGATGTAGTTTGCAGACTATTTCCCCATACCCTTAAAGGAGCTGCAGCATCATGGTATTTTGGGTTTCCTGCTAACTCTATCCTTGATTGGGATACCTTCGAGATAATTTTCAGAAGTAAGTATGCAACTAAAAAAACTCATGCAGCCCTCATGAAAGGGATATGCGCATTGAAGAAAGAAAGAAAGGAAAAGGTGCACAGTTTCACACAAAGGTTTGCAGCATATCTCAAGAATTTTTCTGAAGCTGATAAACCTTCGAACAAGGTACTGATTGAATATTATACTTTATCTTTAGGTCCTGAGTTGGCCATGTTTTCCAAAATAAGGGCCAAGCCTACTTTGGTAGAAACCTATGCAGAGGCAGAAGTAGTGGAGGCTGAAAGAGAAAGTATCGAAGATTATCCAGAACAGTCAGGAGAGAAAGGTGCAGGAAGGAAAGCCTTATTGTTTACTAAGCCTAAGGAAGAGAAATTGCCATATTTTGAAAATATGGAAAAAATGATGCAGAATCTTTCCAACAAAATCATAGATTTGGAGAAAGAGAAGGAAACACAAAAGTTCTATAATCCCTATTATAAGAAAAGAGAGGATAACAATCAGTCTCAACCTCCTCCTCACAATGCTCCATCTATGAATCTAACAGAAGTAGGAATGGAAAATTTTTGCACTTTCCACCAACAACCACACTTTGAAAGAAATTGTCCTCAATGGATAAACTCAATGACGTTGGTTATGAATCAGCTGTTGGATTCTAAGTTAACAGAAGATGGGGATGAAGAAAGAAAAGAGAATACTACTTCAACAAAAGAACAAGAAGAGAAAACCATGGTTTTGTGGGATTCTGTTTCATTATTTGATGCTGAAGAGGAAAAGAATCAGGGGTACAAGGACGTCATGGAAACCAACGTAGCAACAAGAATCCAAGGGCCAATTAAAGAAAACAGTCTCATTCTCCCAAAGATCAAAAGGCTGCAAAAAAATGTAAAGAAATTTCAAAATCATTCTGCAGTTGATAAAATTCCTGAATTCACAATTACCAGCCAAGATCCTAGGCAGACTGATACGTTTTCCAAGCCCACTGAAGAGAAAATGAATGTTGATAAGCCACATTCTACTAATTTTCAAATGGATTATGAAATCGTGGAAGATATCAAGAAGGCAAAGGCAAACGTTTCCTTATTTGAAATGTGTAAAGTGCCGCAGCAAAGAGAAAGACTATTGAAAGCACTTGAAGCATCGGATGAGAAGTTGGCCACTGACAATCAACCTCAGGAAGAAGAAGAAATCGGAGAAACCAGCGTTGGAGGTAAGTCTAAAATAAAACATCCACCTTTCCTCCTCACATTTGAAATTTTCAATCACAACGTCCATAATTGCCTGGTAGACTCAGTGGCATCGGTTAATGTCATGCCAATATCAGTCTGTAAAAAGATAAATGGGCAGCCTAAACCATCCACGTGGAGGGTTGTTCAGTTGGATAGGACGGATGTAAAGGTAATTGGTGAGATGGAAGATGTCCTAGTCCGTCTGGAATCAAATAATAAAGTGTGCCAAGTCATTAATATTGTGGTGGCTGATATACCAGACGCTTACGGTCTTGTCCTAAGCAGAGATTGCTCGGCCAAACTAAATGGATATTTTGCCTTGGATTGGTCGCATCTGTGGCTGCCATACAAAGGAAGTCCGAACCAGATTAAAATTTGAAGGGATCCTCACATGAAATACAACATTACTCAATTGGATGAGAAGAATGAACCAGTGGATTCTGTTTTGGGAAACTATTTTATTGAGTTGGAACCAGGAAATTACCAAGTAGAAGAAGCCAACAATATGTCAAACACCTATCCTGATCTCCTTCGATTCTCGCAGGCTGATGAAATCGACTGTAAAATAGTAGACTTAGTAGTAGGAATAGATTTGCATTCATTAGTTAGTGATTTTTGGACTTTGTTTTTTGATGGCTCTAAGACGTTAGAAGGGTTAGGGGTCGGCTGTGTCCTGATTGACCCCCAGAAGAATAAACATTTTCTTTCATGTAGATTAGAGTTTGAATGTACGAATAATACAGCTGAGTATGAAGCGCTGGTGCAGGGCTTAAGGAAAGCGATTGAATTAAAGGTAAGTAATCTAAAAAATTTTGGAGACTCTGAAATTATTGTGAAACAAATCCGGAATCAAATACATTGTGTTTCCCCTCACTTGAAGGCTTACCAAAATGAGGTATGGCACCTACTTAAATGTTTTAATGCATTCAATATTATCTCAATTCCAAGACTTAAAAATGCAGCAGCTGACTTGTTGGCCACATCAGCCGCTAGGATGGTACCTACTAATAATCGATGCTCTGTTGAATTGGTTTTCAGGCCCTCAGTACCTGATATGATTACCAACCTACGAGTGTTCGATGATGACCAGCAGATTATAGAATGTTTAACAAATGACGAGGTATTTAAAGGAGCAATTATAGATGGTGGAGAACATCAAGCCGAGCTGAAGTATGATAATTTCATCCCTAAAGGAGTCAGAACGTTAGAAAGAATGTTCGATTTAAATGAGAAGTTCAGAAGACCGGCCAACGTGAAGAATCACAGCTCATCTTTACAGTTCGAGCTGATAAATTTAGGGACTGAGACGAATCCTAAATTTGTGAATCTCGGCAAATGTTGTTCACCAGCAGAAAGAGATAAGTTCATCAGTCTGTTTAAACAATATAAAGATGTTTTCTCCTGGACATACGAAGATTTGAAAACATACGACACCAGCATCATCAAGCATGTTGTCCCCATCAAAGCCGGCGTCAAGCCGTATCAGCA
The DNA here is from genome assembly GCA_001517045.1 of Pseudotsuga menziesii. NCBI lineage: Eukaryota > Viridiplantae > Streptophyta > Pinopsida > Pinales > Pinaceae > Pseudotsuga > Pseudotsuga menziesii. Next base: position 61,669 of record LPNX011099001.1, read on the forward strand.
ACCTTTAAGAAAAATGCATCCAAAATTGGAACCACTAATTCAGAGTGAAGTGAAGAAATTATTGGATGCTAGAATCATTTTTAAGGTCAGACACTCTGAGTGGGTATCAAATCTGGTACCAATGAGAAAAAAATCTGGAGAAATCAGACTATGCATGGATTTCAGAAATTTTAACCACGCTTCAGATAAAGATAACTATCTTGTGCCACCCATGGAGCAATTGCTACAAATGGTCTTGGGTTCTGAACTGTTTTCGTTATTAGACGGTTTCTCTCACTACAATCAAGTATTGGTAGCCGAAGAAGACAGATTGAAGACAACGTTCAGGACCAAATGGGGAACCTTTGCCTACAGAAGGATGCCCTTTGCGCTTATAAATGCTGGAGCAGCGTTTCAGAGGGATATGGACATAGCTTTCTGTGGATTGATTGGTCGTAGTGCTATAGTGTACCTTGATGATATTACGATATTCTCAAAGAAGAGAGAAGAGCACGCGTTTCATTTAAGGCATATTTTTTAACACTGTCAAAAATATGACATCTTGCTCAATCCCAAAAAGTGTGTGTTCACTGTCACGGAAGGAAAATTGCTGGGTCATATAGTTTCAAAGAAAGGAATCTCTATAGATCCTGAAAGAATTAAGGGAATTGAACAGATCCCATTACCCCATAATAAAAAATGGATGCAATCATTTATGGGAACTATAAACTTCGTGCGAAGATTTGTGCCTGACTTCGCTCAGATCGTCAAGCTGCTGCAGCAGATGGTGAAGAAAAATGCATAATTCAAATGGACTGAGATCGAGAAGAATGCATTCAGCAAAATTAAAACTGCTGTTGCACATGCACCCTCCCTGAAAATCCCAGATTTCGATGAAAACTTTATTCTGCATACCTTTGCATCCGATGATTCACTAGCAGCTGTTCTTACGCAAAAGGAAGATGGAGGGGATGAATTCCCAATATCTTTCATGAGCACTGGTCTACAAGAGGCTAAATTAATATACCCAACCATTGATAAACAAGCTTATGCAGTATTTAAAGCAGTAAAGCAATCCAAGCCTTATATTTTAAAAAATCGAACCAAGGTGATCGTCCCCTACCCAGCTGCAAGGTCCCTTCTTGTACAAAAGGAGTTAGGAGAAAGAAGGGGCAACTGGGTAACAGCTCTTCAAGAGTATGACCTTGAATTCAAGCCAGCCTCTATAGTTAAAGGACAAGGGTTGTGCAAATTAATGACTGAAAATGGAAAAAATGAAGAACACGCCTGGGAGGATGAAGCCGAATTACATGTAATGGAGGTATGTCCTTTGTTTACAGCTCTCGAGTCTTGGTATAGAGACCTTGTGCATTACCTACAGGCAGGGTTGTTTCCAGAACATTGGTATTCTAAGCAAAGAAGAGTGCTGCATCTTAAATCACCTTCCTATCAAATTGTTGAGGGAATATTATTTAGAAAAAATTATGACGGAGTTCTTCTTAGATTCCTAGAGAAACAATATGTGAATAAAGTAATGACGGATTTGCATGACGGGCCTACTAGGGGACATTATTCAGGAGATACTACAGCCCACAAAATCTTCAGAGCCAGTTACTATTGGCCTAAGCTCTTCAAAGATGCACACGCACATGTTAGGAAGTGTGATATTTGCCAAAGGTGTAGTGGAAGACAACCCAAAGCAGCAGCACCCCTAAAGCCGGTGATGATCACGAAGCCGTTCGAGCAATGGGGGTTGGATATTATTGGAGAAATAAAACCGAATTCCTCCCTACAACACAAGTACATTCTGACCGCGACCGATTATTTCACTCGCTGGGTCGAAGCTATCCCGTTGTGCAAGATAAATGAAGACGCGGTCATTAGCTTCCTACAAGATCATATCATGACCAGGTTTGGAGTTCTAGTTTTGTTAGTCTTTGATAATGCTAAATAATTTTCATCAATTAAATTGACTGCTTTTGCTCATGATAAAGGGATAAAATTGCATTATTCTGCTAATTACTATCCACAAGGAAATGGCCTGGCTAAATCCTCTAACAAAAATCTGATTAGAATTTTAAAGAAGACCGTAATAGAAAACCAGAGGAGTTGGCACTCAGCGTTACCAAATGCCCTTTGGGCTGATAGAGTCACCCCCAAGTCTTCGATTGGAGTGTCTCCATATACCCTTGTCTACGGTAAAGAAGCCATTCTTCCTCCCAATATCATGCTACCATCCTCCATGATAGCTCAAGAGTCCAGAGGGTTGGAGAATGAAGTTTTGTAGATGAGGATATGCAATCTTTTGAAAGCAGAAGAGGATAGATCTACAGCCAGAGAATGCTTTAAGCAATAGCAGGAGTTAATAAAGAGATGGTTCAACAAACATAAAGCTGGAACAAAAGACTTTGAAGTGGGAGACTAAGTCCTCAAATGGGATCACCCCCATGATGAGAAAGGAAAGCATACTAAATTCCAACAGTTGTGGGTAGGCCCTTTTCAGATTGCGGCAAAGCTTGGCCCTTCTACTTATAAATTGCAAGATCTACAGGGGTGGGAAGAGAACTTACCAGTAAATGGTTTGGTTCTCAAGCCTTATTTTTCTTGAGTTTGTTTGAGTTCTTCTGTCTTGTATATAAATAATCTGTTTTGGCTGTCTTTTTCAATCTTTGAGTCATGAAGTTTAGTTTTGTTTTATTTTAGATTTTCTGTTTGATTTTTAAATAAAAGAATCAAGCTTTGGTCTCATGGATAGCATTAGAATTCTAGACCAACTAAAATCCTTGATTATAAGACTATGTATTATGGTTTTATCTGATAGAGTTTCTTCTAGTTTAGCAGTTTCCCAAATGGCTGGGAACGCATTGAAATCCTGCTTAATCCCCGTAAAGTAACTCAATATTAAAAGGTCTGGAATACTATTTTGAGGCTCCATCCATCATACACTTAAAAATTTCCTAAGGGGGTGACAGCAAAAGACCCATGGAAAGGAAGCAGGGTAAACAATATATTATATATAAATGATCCCATGCCAAGTATTGAAAGCCAAAAGGCTAAAAAGAGTCAAAAAACTCCTAAGAAAGCAATGTATATCAAAACAAAGTACTAAATCATATGAGTATAAAATTGCCAAAAGTTCCTCTCCTTCCGTGAGCTGAAAACTAAATACATCTCTCACACAAAAGGACACTATGGATAGAGGAGCCTGAATAAAAATTCAGAAAGAAAAGCATGAGGAGGACTCAAAAGGACAAAATTCCAAAAGCACAAAAGTGCAAAATGACGTGGGAATGAGGAACAAATGAATATTTCTGTTTACCAGATGTTATGATCATGTGGTGTCCAAGCTGGAAGCTACCCAAAGACAGAGGTAAAAAATGAAACTCATACTTCTGGCCTCGAAAGAGTTATCTTGACTTTGAAACCTTGGTTTCCATTTTCCTGAACAGGACTACCCTCAATGATTCAAAGTTCATGTATTTTCCATTTGGGAAATCCATACATCTAGAAGAATTCAACATGGTGGTTTATTATCAAACAGTCTGTTACTCAAGGAAGAAATTGCCCAGAGGTCTAGGTTCACCAGGTAGTCGCCAATTGTTGCAACTGCAACCGTTCTCCCCAAATTTCCTAAATTTTGGGCCCCTCCTCATGATTTAGCGTTTTTTTTTAATCGTTGGATCCTTGAACCTTTTTTCGTGCTTTATTTTTGGATGATTTTCAAGGACTGACCCTCGGCCTGTTTTCAAAAGTTGCTTGGGTTTGGAATTGTTGTTTGACTCGTTGTTGAATTTCAGAGTTAGCGTTTTTATGTTGTGATCGGAGCATCTTTTATTTTGATCGGAAGCTATAACCGTTTTTGTTTTTGCCGTTGTGGCTCCCAAAGCGGCTTAGCCCTCAAAGTATAAAGCGCTCCAACTGCCGATGCATGTTGACCTTTATTCGCGTACCCGTAGCCTTTTCTCTTTCACCGTTGCGGCTGGGAAATTCATTTGGGTTCCGATGTGATGTCTTCCGACTTCCGATTAAAACTTTTCCCACTCGCGTGTCACATGTCTTTAACCTTTCCCTTTCACCGTTGTGGCTCCCAAATCAATTAGCCACCCGAAGTGAAAAGCGCTCCACCGCCGATGCAGGTCGCTTGTCCATAGTCTTTTCCTTTCCCGCCGTTGCGGCTGTGTGGAGCAATTGGCTTTCGATGTCAAACTCTTCCGACTTCCGATTGAGAACTTTCCCGCCCACGGCTTAGTCTTAACTCTTTCGACTCCGATATGCTTAAAGTATTTTGTAGTACCTATTCTTGTCAGGATCCACCGTTGCGGCTGTGAATGAGTTTACACTGCCGATGTGAGTGTTCTAATCCGTCGACGAGTTTTCTGTTGTCCATCATTGGTGATGTATGTCGAGCCTATAGGTGAACAAGGTGGCGGTGTCGGCATTGTTAAAATTCTCAGAACAAGTGGGTCACCTGGCCATTTCTTGTGGATTAGCCGTTTTAAGTGGTTTAATTTGATGTTTGTTTAGAATGTAATCCCAATGAATGATACACTTTGATGAATCGCAAATGGACTTGAAGGACTTTTCATACTACCGCGGCACGAAGGCATAGCTGGGCAGTTTTGGAGAAGGTCAAACCGTGGCCATTAGGATTGCCAGAAGGACAAATGAAGGAAAAGACAAGATGAATGGTGACAAAAGCACAGACCCGAAAAAATCGATCAGTTACCAAATGGTTCATGAGTGCATACAGAAAAGATAGAGGGATATCAAGCGTTTGGGGAACCGAAGAGTCACACGTTTGGGGGGAACCCAAGCGGTCTGCTGATTTTGTTTAAATTTTTGAAAGTTAGAAGTTACAGGGACTTTTTCCCTGGAAAAAACTTGTAAACCATTTGCTTGTAAGAGGAACTATTTTGTTTTACAATCAGAAACTGCAACTTTTTCCTGTTGGAGAAAGCGTAATGTGGAATGTATCAATGTGATTAAATGAGCAATATTGAAGGGGAACTATTTCATTTTCAGCTATGTTTCATTAACTGTGAGAGTGTTTTAACTTCCTGAACTTATGTTCTTGTTTGAATATTCTTCAGTATATTTTGTGATGTGTTCCACTATGAGTAATAAATGTTGTTCATAAACAATTGGCTATCTGGTTGTTCAAATATATATAATTGTTCATGTGTCTTGAAAGAAGTATCAGCTATCTGTAACTTTTCATAATGCATGTGAAAAATATATTACTCACCAACGAATGACAATCCTGCTCCCTAGGGATAGGTTAGGTAGTTAGTTTTAATTTCTTGTTGTATGTGATTTAGATGCTTGTGAGTGCTATAAGACGAGAGGTAAGAACCTGCGCATCACGTTGTGACTGCTCCTTGCATACTTATCACCCTGCATTTAGTTAGGCACGTGCATCTCATACATTAAGTCAAAAAACACAAAAAATACATGGTGGACCAGGCCGTAACCAGTAAAAGCCTTTGTTTTGTCACTTGACCTATAGTAGCCGGACTGCAAACCAGACGGATTCCCTACACCAAACAGTCACAGGCTAGTTGGGAACGTTGACTGGAGAGAATCCCTTACTATTGTTGCTTGCGAATTTCTAGGCCTCAACAGCAACATACAATGGCTAAACATTAGACTTAACGAATGTTCCCAACAGAAACGTGTAACAAAGCTGATGACCTTGTGAGATGACCTATGGAACCCACGAACATGAGAACTCCTCCAAAGTCTAGCTCTGGCTCAAAGTTGAGGCATGCTCTCTAACCAACTGTGAATAAGGGGCATAGGTCCCTTTAATAAACAAAATCATGAATGATAGAAGTATTTTCAATTGGGCAGCCATCATTTATTAATCTTTGATAGAAGCCATCAGAGATGTAAAAGATCCCAAACCTGGTAAGCAGCCTACATTTTACATTAGCTCCTACTTGATGGACATGATCTATGCTGCTAATTAATTTACCAGAATGCACTTTGAGACATGTTGTTTCCATATAAGCATATCGATTAAGACATGTTACTGACAGACGATGAGATCTCTTGGGCCCTTCTAGGAATTGATTTGGCATTTGATAACAAACCCGTAATTAGCTTAAATGAATAAACCATGACCGAGCAATAATTCAGTCGAGAAGGCAAGTATAGCTAGGCGAGTATAGCTAGGTGAGAGGGCTGAGCAGTGATACATGCATCAGCCAAGGTTACCTCTTCAATGAACCCTATGATTAAATGTTTCTTTTGGATAGGAATGCTTTGACTAGATGTAGTAGGTGCCATAGATGTAAATAAGGAGGTTAAAAAGGAGAGGGACTAGCCAGATAACAACATGCACTACTACATTTCGATCCAAAATCCGACATAAAAATCCGACGGCGCATGGATTTCTCTTTTTAAACTTACCAAAAATCACAAGGATAGAATTTTTTTTTGTAAATGTGGCCAGACGCGTCGGTTAAGCGATGGCTATCCTCATAACCATCGGTTAAGCATTGCTTAAGCGACGACGCGTGAGGAAGCGTCACTTAAGCGACGGCGCTGACAACAACCAATTTTAACTTTTCTCTTCATTGTTGAGTGAATCGAGCTCTCTCCTTTTTGTTAGGGTGGAGGTAACTTCGCAGAAGAAAAGAATGCGGACTCAATGCTTTGCAAAACAGTCTATTGACAACAACCATTTTTCACTCACCTCTTCATTGTTGAGTGAATCGAGTTCTCTCCTTTGTGTGAGGGTGGTGAATGCCCTCTCAACTGTTGCGTGAAATGAAGAATTCTAGTTGGAGACTTGCGTGAAGTTCTCAACTTTTGCATCTCTGTGTGAGGCTCTTAGTTTTTTGCATCTCCACTGTAACCTCCCTCAATTGAAACACTACTCCTTTTAAGGAGGAAACCTTGATACGCTTGCTGCAACGTAAAGGATATTGAAGCGCTGAGATTGATATCCGTATTTGTTGGGCTGAGATAGGGCAATATCCCCCATCGGATAGTAAGCTCTACTATTGCTTTCATAAGTGCACAGTCTTGAAAATTAATGCTTTCATGTCCATGGAATTGGCGTGGAAGGACGAAGCCAATGTGTAGGAGAGACGTAGATATGGAGCCACATTGGTCTGGCCTGAAGAAGATAACTTGGATAACGGACTTAGGGCTTGTTCTGATGTGTCTTGGTGATTGCTCTCTTGAACATGGAGTTGGTCGAGTGTCGAGGATTACCTTGAACCCTAAGTTGGTGTGACCTTTGTGTTAAGACTGCATGGAGAATCCCTTGAGTTGCCTCTGCGTAGAGAATCCCTTGGCTTTATTTACAGAGATACCCTTCCAGATTTAGAGGAACATGCATATTTAGGAGAGATTTCTGATCCATCCCCTTGCTTTAGGAGAGTTGGGGTTGTGGTTTCTGCTATTCAAGGCCCCAGATTGCACTATATTCACATCCCTGAATCAAACTTGGGTCAACAATTTGGGGAACGGCTTGAAGATGTTGAAAATGCAGATGTCACATTTGATGTATCAGGGGAAAAATTTCATGCCCACAGAGTTGTTCTGGCAGCACGTTCCCCTGTATTTAAATCCATGTTTTTTGAGTCCTCTGGGGAGTGGAATGACAAAGAAATTAGCATCGAAGGCACAAGGCCAGAGGTGTTTAAGGTGAGCTTTCATTCTTCCTATGATTATGGAATTGTGCTTTCTCTTTATTTTAATTTTGGAAGATTGGGTATTTGCCTTGAGCTTGTATTTTTTTTCCTTTAAAGGCATTCTTGGATGAATGGAAATTATTTTACATTATATGTATATATTTTAGTGTATGGGAGAGGCTTATGTTTACAGGTTATGCAGAAACTTGTGGACAGTTAAGGGCTTGCCAAAATGTTCGACGAGAGTGGGGTTGTCGAGATGGTAGAGGTATTATCCAGTTACCTTTTCATTATTACAAATTTGGATTTTGGAATGTATGTGCCTTTGTGTGTGTCTTTCAAGTGTCTGTCAAATTTCTCATTTCAATTGGAAATCATGACAACCCAACCCTTTGACAATTTTTTCAAAATAAACACCGTGCTCATTAGGCATCGCTTGTGCTACAAGTTTACTGCTTATAACAGAACAACTAACAGATGTTGAAATATCATCAATAGAATGACAGGGATGTATCATTTCTTTTACTGCTCTCAACCATCAACTTACGCCTTTTTTGACACCTCTGACACATGATGATGTTGGCATTGCTACATTTTGAACTCCCTGTTGATCCATTCTTTGACATGTGGGTACATGATATACGTATTTTGATTCGACACAACTGCAAGACTTCAGTTCCATCACAAAGTCTGCTCTCATGATTGCTTGAAGATTTGGTCTGACCTCTGCAGGCCAGGTGGCCATATGCCCTTTCAACTTTATGTGGTGTTCTCCCTCAGCCTTAGTGCCCTATACATACATACATATCCTATAATTATTTTACACTTAGTTTTGTGTTTGGGATTGCTACATTTTTACATTCTTAATAGTTTGAGAATGCATTTGTCTTATTCAGGCCTCTTCCTGTGTTATTGTTTGATTCTTTCTTCCTAACAATGGCTTGCATGCAGGATGAATTCCATTTGCATATTTAGAGGATATTCAAATGATATTTATGAAGACATATGGCCGAGTGGCTCACAATGCACTTGCTTATGCAATGAATGATGAATTTTCTAGAGTTCTTCATCAGCAGATGGAATATTTCTCTAGCAACCCCAATGCAAACACCTTAACCCGTGTTAGGGGGGAAATGAATGAGGCAAGTGCTTCCTTTTTTCTCTTTATGAATTTATCCCTTGGGTTCCTTCAAGTTTTCCACTGAGGCTGTTTGGTAAATGGAAATATTTGTTAATGCTATTGAAATTTTTAGTGAAAAGCTCTATAATAGATTTATTTGCTAGAAGTGACCCGATATGTTGGGCATCTGACATTGGGTTTAGTATTTTGCTAATTGAATTTGGAAAAATTAACTAAAAATCTGGCAGTTTAAGAATTCAAGTGAAGTGCTTTATTCAGGAGTGTAGTCAAAAGTGAAAAATGGTAACATTTGTTCAAATGCGTATCAGTTGGATATTTGGCTGTCTCACATCAGATTGGTTTGGAAGGAGACATTTTTATTCTGTATCTAGATAATAGATTCATATATTGTGTGTAGAAATCAATATATGACTGTTGTGATCATTACTATGATGCAACTCTAATTAGATTTTATTTGTAAGTTTGTGGAAATTGTTGACTGAATGATTTTCGATAGCCTTTGCTTGTATGTGTCTATACTTGAAGGATCTTATTAATTGCAACCTTTTGTGGCAACATTCTAGATAAGGTTGATCGTTATGCAAACTATCATGTGCTCTTAGCAATAAATTGCATTAGTTAGAAGTTATAACAGAAACATCCAATTCATGCTTTAAGCTTCCATGATCTCATGGTCATCATTTTGGCATCTTTTTGGATTGAATCCATACTAATTTACTTGATTGCGATAAAGAGATATGTTTTTCCTTGAAGGCACTGTTAGATATCATTTTATTTCAAAATGTAAGGATGAAAAATCAGGCAACCTACTTTAAGTTACATTGAAGACATATGATCATCAAAAATTCTTAAAATAATGTTACACCTACAACTTCCACAAACTTTCTTGAAATATATTTATATTAATGTTGCGAACCAACCTCCATAATCCAAGTCTGTTTTCTTCTAGTTGGGATCATAAAACTACAATGATTCTTTACAATGGTTCCAATATAGCTTAACAGAGCCTAAGATGGAATATCTAGTTCCACCCTCTAATCCCTAGCGCATTCAACCATATTAAAATCACCACCCAACACCCATTCAGCATCCAGAAAGGAAAAATCGCACATGTAATCCTCATACAGTATGAGGGGTAACACCTACATTGACCACTTCCCTCCTTGGATCAACTTCTTATTCTTTTCCCTGAATGTTTTTTGCCATTTTTAGAGGTGCACTGGCATTAATTATTTGTAATCCCTTATCATAAAAATAGAGAGGAGAAGCCTATATCAACTGCATACCTTCTTGGATAAACTCATTCTACATCTCACATGCTTGTCATTTTTGAGGTACTCTGGTTGAACCCAATGGTTGTAGCTTTTTATTTGCTTACTCTTGGATCCTCGATTATGGTTAGTTCTCTTGTTTCTATGGTCCCTTACCAGGCTGATATTTTCTTTCAGTAGACTGAAGAACTTGTTGACTAGTCAACCTAGCCCATCCCTTAGTAGTAGTTTTTTTTGCTTCTCCCATCGGTTCTTTCTTTGATTCTTTGTTCAAAGTGGCCATCTGATCTGCGTGTACTAACACAATCAGCAAGTTACTCATCTATATATAATCATGCAACACTCATGAATATTGGGGATAGCTCCCATTGTTGAACTTGAGATACCTGGGCTTGAAACATATATTTTTATCTTATAAATGAAATTAAATTCGACATTGTCTGATTAATCCTTGATTGTAAGTGATAATTTTGAATTTGCTTCAAATTATCAATATCCCAAAGCTTCGAAGAATTTGAGCATTCATAAAGTAATGTTATAATGTCAATCTCTCAGAGCTTCTTGAAGCTTCCAAGAACTTGTGCAATTTTTAAAATGTTAGAAATTGGAGTTTTTTTCTAGAAAGCCACTTGTAGCATAAGAGTAGATTTCATTAAAACTGATACCTACAGCTACAAGAATTGGCAATGAGCATCGTTTACCAAACATTGTAACCTTGACTATAAAGGAAGAAAACATCATTCTCATCTTTTTCTGAAACGTGAACAGAAAGTGGCACTACATGCAACATAGTACAACAAACAACATAAAATGTTTAACAATCTCATTGTCAACCTGCTGACTGAAAAACAGTAATCTCTTGATGAAGTTAGTTGATTCTAGAAGATATCCAAAAAAACATTGGAAACTCCTAAATACTATGTCATTATCCTGATAAAGAGACATTGCCAATGCTTAAGGCATTTGAATGAAGGAAAGTGTGAATGAGAATAGATAGCGTTGATTACATAATGCAACAACGATAAGAATATCTGAAATATTTGGAATCCATGAGTCTCATTTTTTAACAAGAAAACACAAAATCAGTGGTATCAAACTGCAATAAGAAACCACATAATGAGCAAAAATATCTACATTAGATCAAATTTAAGCATAGGCGTGATAAAGTCGTAATAAATTCCCCAGAAAAATCGTGTTTGACATAAAATATACATCCTCTTCACCCAGTTCAATTGGTCATTGAGATTATGCATTAGGTTCAATAATGTGAAGTTGTCACTGCATTTACTTCAGGAAATGTTTTGTTAATAGCCAATGCAATAAATATTGCCCATCTCTTATTACTGACTATGGTACAGGTAAAAAACCTCTGTTTGTGACTGAAAGGCACTTTTAACAGATAAACACCTCCTCAATTGATGTCTAAAGGTTGCTTTCATGCAGAGAGCTTAAGCCTGAACAGTGAAAGCCATTCCTGCAAACCTTTCTTTAAACTGAAGTTAGCAAGTTATGATGGCTACTCCAAGTTCATATTCTACCACTTTGTTCTAGTTCATAAAGGTGCACCTCCATCTATTTACTAGCTCCTGAAGAATACATATAGATTAAATTAAATCACCTGATCATTTTCTTTCCAGTCAAGGAACCCTCCATGCCCTCCAGTGCTTGTGAATCTGTATACAGGACCTAACATTGATAGAGAGTGGTTAGTCCAGACATTCCAAGAGCCAAAAAATAAGAATCAATACTTTGACAGTAAAATTCTCCAAACAAATTAGCATTGGGCACAGTTAACTTGTTAATAGAATAGTCAGTTTGGCAAGGACCATGGTCCTAACTCCTAACAGAACAGGAAATTAATGCAACAGGCTCACAGTCAAACAAATCTATTGCCAAAATGTGTCTAAACAAACAATATGTAGATATTTCTTAGAGGTTCTACCTTGATAACCCCCAATTACTGGGAGACCAAAGTCTATACTTAGAACAATTGCAGGCAGGGAGGGATTTTGCAATAGTTCAACTAGAAATATGCCCATTTATAGAACATTATTTTTGTCCTTAGAGAGAGGCCTGTAAGCTGAAATTCCAGCCCATTGAGAAGATGGACTTCCAGGCAATCGCAGAAGTTGTGCACACAGCTCCATAGGACCAAGAGACATAGTAAGTGGAGAGTTCGACTTCAAACTAGAGAGGAAGACAAAGAAACCACTGCCATCAAGCAACTCCTTCTAGTGATGTAGTCCAGCAGGCCTTAATTGACCATCTTGATCACCCTCAAGAACACTAGATACTTTGCTAATAAATTTCGCATCAGGATTCAAATGCCCAATCAAAGTTGAACCATTGGTTCATTGTTCCTGAAATGATGACCTTCACATTCATTAGTGCTATATGCTATAAATTAGGTTTATTATAAACACCCCCTCGTTTAAATGCTTGAAGAGAGAGATTTCATTACTTACCTCGGAATTCCTCGAATTTCTTTGTCAACCAGACTCGTGAGTACTGATGGCTAGCATATTTTCATGCAAGGGGTTGAGAAAAAGTTAAAATGATTGGCCAACTTGTCTTTTGAATCTATAGGCCACGTTTCTAAGCTCAAGTCAACTCCTCTGCAACTCCCAACCTATATCTGGTGGTGGGTTTGTAATACTCGACAGTCTTGCATCATATTCTCTGGGCGCAATAGAAATGAGCAGAATGAGAATAGACAGGAAATAATCCATGCAATGCTTTATATGTTCCATACAAATAAATTTTATGTTCTGGTTAGTTTTCCAGCTTATGAGTATTTGACTCTGGATAGACTGCAGAAGCTCTGGTTCAATTCATATGCTATGTTTTCAAATGCATTTGAAGAATGAAAAGCCATGAGAAGAACTTCCAAATGAAATAGGGATGGAAGACTTGCACAAAC